>JABUQX010043725.1:0-30175 GCA_015478945.1 Trachelipus rathkii
CCACAACCGGAAGAGATCAGTGGTAATCGTTAGTTCAACACTAGGCCTAGGCTATTAATGTAAGCTTTAAATTTACTTTCTTTTCGTATAAATAAAAAATGCTATAGACTTCAATAAAGAAAAGAAGTGCCTTGAACGGCTATGGGAAGGTATAGGTCGAATTACTAAAAAAAAAAATATTTTTTAGAATCTATTGAACTCAAACAACTTTCTAAAGAGTGTAATTTTTCAATTAAATTTAATGATTGTATGACTGAGTAAACTAGGCTGCAATAGAATGATTAATATGAATTTGGGAGCATATGACCGACAGTCAGAGGTCAAGTCGGAAAGCGCTGACTGCTAGAGAAGATATTCATTCCAGAGTACATACGTATCAGTCAGTTTATAGCTTTGTCCTTCCAAGATCAGAAAGTTTGCGGGATTTGGTCAGGATGAAAGTCAGGCGGAAATGTTCAAAATCTCAATAAATTTCGTGTGAAAAAACCGCCCCTTGTTTAAAAACGAAAAACCCGCGGATTTCCGTTGTGGCTAGGTTTCCTTGTTGTTTTTCAAAACAATTGGAATGCAAGCTGTTGTGGACTAGAGCACGTGTGTTTTGAATACAACATGAAATAAAAAAAATCAACATGATTTATTCCCTCTCAATAAATGAAGTGGAATCAACTATTTTAGTTTGAGTCGGATGTTTACTTTTCCCTTTGGGACAAGAATATAATTAAGTTTAAAAAAAGCTGACTCTTTAAATTAGGACATGGAAACAATTCTCACAGGCTGTTCTAGACACGGGCTCCAAAAGCGCTGCCATCTCCTTGTTTTTCAACATTTTTTTCGTAAAGAGAATCGTTCTTAATCAAATTTCCAGCAAGCTGGGAACAGCAACTTCACAGAAATTAAGGAAATTCCTTACTGTGTGATGAGCATTTTTTTGCGATTTTTCGCGTAAGTTTGACATGAACGAAAACCTGGCTAAACTCCGAGCAATTTGTCTTCTTAACGTTCGTAAAGCAAAATAGCAATAAAAAGAAAATATAGCTATATTACCCTATATACATATATATATATATATATATATATTTATATATTATATATATTATGATTATATATATATACTATATATATATATATATAGTATATAATAATATATATATATAATTTTTAACAATTTTTTATTTTTAATTATAAACTTGATGAATCTTAATGCGCGAGATGTATGGCCTGGGCATCGCTGCTGTATCTCGTAGAGAATAGGTATGCGTGTTCATGTAACAGCTGCTTTGATATAGTATATAATAATATATACTATATATATTATATTATATATATATAATATATATATTATTAATATATATATTATATATAATATAATAATAATATATAATATAGTATAGTATATAGTATATAATATCTATATAATATAATATATACTATATATATATACATATACATATCATAATATACAGTATATATAGTATATATAATATAATATTATAGTTATATATATATATATATATATATTATATATTATAATTAAAGGCAGTGTGCTCGACATTTATGAGGAAAGCTAAAAGGAGACAGTACTCGGCTATCGTTATCGGGTATCGGCAAAAATTCCGGTAACCGGTATGTCGGCATCGTATCTGGGCAGTGAAAAAATTGGTGAGTTACTGTATCGGTATCCGTATCGGACGAAAATTTTGGTATCGGTGCAACACTAATATATCATATATATATAAATATATATATATATCTATATTAATAAAGAACAATTTAAAACAACGACTTATAAGAAAGACACGAAATCTGAAAGTATTAAAAATTAAAACAGTAAGTTTGCGGTTTTGAGACTAGTATCTACACGTCTCCTCCGCTCAGTTAACTTAAATGGCAAAGTAAAATAATTTTGGATCAAAACTAAATAATAAAATTAAAAATATCGAAATATAAAAAAATGAAAAGCAAATTAAACAAATGCAACATAAAATTACCAGCAATTAGTTAATATTAAATTTCTATTCCTAGTAAGCTACATTATGCAAATTTTCTTATTATGATTAACTTCTTGTGACTTACTAGGTTTCCAAATTCCTTAAATTAGAATTTAGTTGAACATGAAAAAAGATTCTAATGAATTGATTTAGATTTTTTTCCTTTGAATTAAAATGAAACAAAAGTGTGCACCTTCCCAATTAATGTTGTGCTCATTCTGTGAAAGATGGTCTACTAAAATGGCATTTTGGTAAATTTTTCCTCTTCTGAACTGCACGCCCTATGTTGTGTATGGCAACTTCAGCGGTCTTTAACGTTTCGCGAAATATTGAATTTCATTCACAAAATTACTAAGCGAATTTTGTTACATGCTCCAGTGTCTTTCAAAAAATTTAGGGCTGGCTATTCATTTAATCAAATTTGTGATTAAGGTATGGGAAAAACTGAATAATATAGTGATGGGTCAAGAATAGTGTGTTTAAACATAAAATGTCATGTCAAGTAGTTGAGTGTGAGAAATGGATGGCACTTTAACGGTTATCCATTATAGAAAAAGGAAACTTTTTCTCTTAATTCAAATATGCTAGAATAGAGAGCTTGTTTGTACTGTCTTATGAATGAGAGAGAGTTGGGGTATGCACTCCTTTCTCGTATTTACTGAGAGATAGGGTCCACACCTGTTTAAAATTATGGAGGATTTCACAATAATGAAGGATCTGCAAAGACTAACTCATGCTTAAAAATAAGACATTATCTTTTAAGAAATTAATAATGTAGGAGGTTGTTGAGAAGAAAAATAATGGAAGCGCAATTGCATTTTAGTTTTGATGAATTCGCCATTTCCTTTTTTGGGAACATTCTAGATTTATCGCAAACAGGAAGTTCTTCTTATCTTTTAAAGCTGCATCGCCAAGCCACACATATTAATCAGTTGCTCCAGTAGTTTTTCTTTCAATTCATCCTCTCCTCCACATTTAAAGCAATTATGTATCTTTATTAAAAACAATGTTTCTTTGAAGATTTTTCAATTATTTCTGTCCTTAGAAAATTCTTTAACAGCACTAATTTGGAATATAGTTTTCTTTAATACTATTAGAAAACTTAGGCTTAGTTCAATCAAAATTTTTAATTCCAGTAAGACCAGTAACAATACACAGTCTTATTCTAGTATTGTGGGATTAAGAGAAACAAGTTTCTTTTCTAGAATGATTAATGGGTAAAGTCATTCCCATCTCCCACGCTCAACTACACTTATTAAAGAATTTGTGTTCAAACACGTATTGAACGATCCACTATAGTTATCAGTTTTCCGGGATACACTTATCACAAATTTTGATATAATAATAACCAACTAAATTGAAAGACTCGGGGGCACATACAAAAATTTCCATTGTGGATTTTGTTGTAATAATTCCTATTTCGAGCGAAACGTTAGAAGCCCGCCGAAGGTCCGACTAGACAACATTATGGGTGTGGAGTTAGAAGAGGAAATAACAATAAATTGTGATGGGCCAATTTTTGAGACATCTTTCAGACAGATGAGCCACATCATGTAATTGGAAGGCGCAACTTTTGTTGTTTATTCAAAAGGATAAATTAAATCAAGTTATTAGATCTTTTTTCATTTTCAAAACTAAATCTAATTTTATATTTTGCAAAGGATGCTTCTAATTTTGACCTAATAAGAATATTGTCCATGAATGTCAAAGATTATAAATGTATTTATTCATCCAAATAATTTATTGTGAAGTAACTTTATGTTGCCCATCTGTTAAGTTGCTTTCATTTTTTATATTTCATAGTTTTAATTTTTATTATTATTTTGTCAATTATTTTATGTTCCATTTTCAGTTCTGAGGATGAGGACGGTTGACTAGTCTCAAACCGTAAACCTACTGTCGTTAATTTTTTAATATTTTGATTTCCTGTTTAGTCTTGAAGTGGTATTATATTGTTTTTATCATTTTAAAATATAGTTTTTGATGTTTTAAAAATCTAAATTTTAAATATAGTATATTATATATATATATAGTATATATATATATAGTCTATATAATATTATATAACATTTTATATATTAATATATAATATATATTATATATAGATATAATTGGGCCTATATATATATATATATAGTATAATAATATTTGGCCCTATATATATATATATAAATATATATTATATTATATTATAATATACTTATATTCAATATAGTATATATTAATATTATATATATTATAGTATATATATATACTATTATATATATATATTATATAATTATATATATAATATAAATAGTATATATATAAAATAATCGATATAATTATATATTAATTAGTGATGGGACCTATTAATGCGGTCAGTCTGCAAAACTCTGGTCATCTGCAAAATCGTCGCATATTTTTTTTGCAATCAATCATCGTTCAATTTCTGTGATTTATTTGTACAATTTATGAATTTTGGATAATTATTCAAGAACTCAATTGATTATATATGATAGTATATAACTATATATATATAAGTATATATTATATATATATTATAATAATATATAGTATATAGTATATTATATATATCACTATATACTATATATATATAATATATATATATATATAATATATATATATATACCCATTTTGCTTATCATATATGTAGAATTCCAATGCCTAATGTTCGCGCTTTCTGTTGGATTCCTCATCCCAACGACTACTCATCTTCCTCGACAACATCTATTTATCCAGCAGTCATATTCACATACTTATACGTCAGCACCGCCTCTTGTAACTAACATCTTACAGACGATTCTACAAGCCTGTTTATCAGGGCTGCGGAGTAGGGTGGAACAAGATTGTTCGATCTCCGACTCCTTAAATTCGAAATTTGGATTTTTCGACTTCCGGCGCGACTCCATTTTAAACATCAGCATTGTTCGAACTTCCGACTCCATCATTAAACAAAAATTTTGAAACAAGTCAGTTAACGCGAGCAATTTTGTCGACTCTGTACTCGCAGACCAGCAGTCAAATTCAAAATTCGACTCTGACTCAGCTTAGTGCTTACAGAGTTAAAGTAAAACAGTTTTTTTTTTTTTCAACTCTTTTTTTTTTCGATGTTTTTAAAGAGATAAAAAAGTATAAACAACTTTCCAATGAATCTATCCCCAAATGCTAACCGTAAAGTACATATAAGATTAGAGATGCTGGCACAACACACTTTGCAAATCAAATATATTTCATTTCGTGGAACAAATCTATAACGTAGATTATAATGCAAATAATTTTTAGTTTATTATAAAACAGCAATTCATAAACATTAACAGTTTAATACTTTCAGTCTCAAGTGTAGTTAAAAAGTTAAAATCATATTCTAGTAGCTTTGTCGATATATATATAATATATATAATATATATATATATTAATCTTATATATATTATATATATATAATATATATATAATATATATATATATGTATTATATATATATATATATATTATATTATATAATATAATATATATTATATTATATATTATATATATATTGTTCTATATAATGCGGAGTGGGGCAGGGATCTGTTATGTCTCTTTGGTTATTCACTTTGTATATGGATGGGGTTTGTGAAAGAATTAGAAGGATGGGAGGATGGCATGGAAATGGTGTTAGAATGATTGGGAATGGAGGTGAGTGGAGGGTGTCCTACCATTATATGCTGATGATTTAGTTTGTGTGTGAAATCTGAAGGAGTTTGAGAGGATTGGTAGAGAGATTTGGCAGAGAGTGTAAAAGGAGGGGTTTGAAAGTAACCGTTGATAAGAGTAAGGTTATGGTTGTTGAGTGAGGACAGACATCGGTGTGAAGTTATGTTAGATGGCGACCAGCTGGAACAAGTGTCTGAGTTTAGATAGCTTAGGATATATGTTGGATGAAAAGGGACGGATGATCGCAGTGTAGTAGGAAGTTGTGAAGGCAGGAAGGTTGCTGATGCATTAAAATCATTGGTGGATGTGAAGGACTAAGTCCTGAGTCGCTAAGGGGTCTTTCATGATGGGTATGTTGTTATGTGTTAATGTATACGGTAGTGAGACTATGGTGTGGAATAAGAGGTATAGATCTAAAGTTCAATATGTCCAGTGTGTATTCTTAGGGGCGTGTTAGTGTAGAGAATGTGATAAATGGTGGAGTGAACGTATTGAGAATTGTGGTGTGAGAAAGGGATAAATGAGAGAATTAATAAAAGGTACGTTGAGAAGGTTTGTCATGTGGAAAGGATGAATGATAGTTCGTTGGGTTAAGCCGGTGTATAGTGGTGAGTGTGTGTGGATTCGAACGGCTGGGAGACAGAAGAAAAGTAGATTGAGTCCAGTAAAGGAATGTTCTGCAGGAGAGAAATGTGAGTTTGGTAGAGGCGAGAAGAAAGGTGCATGATAGGAGAGAATGCGTGGGTTTTTGTGAGGGGGGATGGTTGTGGCCCACCTGGGCCAGGGATGAACCCTTACACTGACTATATGCCATAGTGAGGGTCCGTCGCGGTCCTATGAAGTCTAGGGTGAATTTTACTGACTGAGACGAGTTCTCACTATAGGTATAAAGAGGGGGCAATAAGGCTGGACTTTCTTTCACTTGTGTCAATTATTATTCTACCGTGCTTTTCTTTTCCGATGCTGTCAGCCCTTACCCCAGTCCTTGGGAAATAAAGGATGATGATGTGATTGATGATACGTATATATAATATATATATATATATATATATTAGATATATAAAGAAAATGTTGTGTCTAGTAAATATATAACTTATATTCTATAATATAATTACAAAATTTGCAAGAAACAAAATGAAACTTCCCTTTCTTAAAATTATAAAACATTTTTAATATAATAATAATAATAAATAGTTCTATAAATTTCTCGACTCCGATCTCCACTTACATAGGAAATTTCGACTCCGTCCACTTGCACAATGGATTTTTGACTCCGACTCAGACTCCACAATGAAATTTGACCTCTGACTCCTGGAAAATTGCCACGACTCCAGACTCCGCTTGTTTTATTGCTTTCTCTGCTATGGTGTGGGGAAAAAAAATTATTTTGAAACATTGTGTCCTGCCTGTCGTATAAGGGCTACTAAAGGACGGTAGCAGTTAGGTTGGCTGCCCACTACCAACTTATCTTTTGCCAGGAATGCTAATGCATGCTCAAGAGAAGGTCGTGATCGCCGTAACAGCCTATCTTTCGGTCGGCGAAAATTTATGAATTGTATGGGTACATGAAAAATGTTCAGAGAATAATATGTTGAGACATGAGGGAGAGAGAGGTGATGGATGTATTTATGAAATTGGCAAAATTTGATTGCTCGCTGTGACTGAAACAAGTGAAAAGGAAACAGTGAAAATGATGGTGTGGTGTGGGTAAATGTGTTGTGTGGTGCGGAAAGGGAGAGAGAGGGGTAGAGGATTTGCACAATTCTGATGACTGAGCTTGTGGTAGAGAGCTATGGTAGTTTCAGGGTTGGCATGAGTGGGCCCGACCCAAAAAAACCCCCGGGTTTTTCAAAAAGCCCACTTGAAAAAACCGCTAATTTGCCCACTTGGGTTTTTTCAATTTTTTTCAGATTGCCAATGTAAAGCAAATAGTAAGACAAAGAAAGGAAAGCTTTACCATTTATACACTTTTACTTAGTGAAATTTTTATAAACTCATTTTAATTCATTTTGTTAAAATATAATATATATAGTATATATATATATATATATATATATATATATATATATATAATACTATATAATATATATTTATATATATATATATTATTATATATTATTTCAAATATTTTTCAAAAAAATCATATAAAAAAACAACTATTTTGCCCACTTGGGTTTTTGTCAATTTTTTTTTCAGAATAATTGATGTAATATAGTAAAACAAAATGAAATATTAGAAGTTAATCTTTTACTTATGAAATATTTATAACTCAGTTTTCAATTGCATTCTGTTTGAAATGAAAAAAAAGAATATATAAATATTATTAATATTTAATAATATATATTATATATCTATATATATATATATATATATATATGTATATATATATATATATATATATATATATATATATATATAATTTATATATATAGTATATTTAAGACGTGTGTCCAAAAGTGGACCTGCTAGAGTTTCTGTCGAGATGGTGAGGGTAACAGTCTTAGGTTGTACATTTCACAAAGTCCTGTCAATTCAACACTTAAAAATGAGACATTGTTAGCATAAAAAAAACTGATATTTTTGTCAAGAATTTCTTTTTGCAGTTGTCATTTTAATGGTGCATTTAGATTTCTTTTGAGTTTTTTGATGTGTCAGATACAGATAACCATGTTGTCATTGTTGAATGTCTTTCAGCCATCGAAAATTAGATGAAATTCCTTTCTTCTACATCTGTAAGATCCAAACTTTCACGGTTTGTATTAGCACTTGATCACTAGAGTTTGCCGAATATGAAAAGCGCTTACAAGATTTTTTCCGATGCACTTTTATTCTTTCAATTTTATTGCTAATGGTATCACTGTAATATTTTTGCCTTTTACTTTGCTGGTGCCGTTAGACATTCAGACCTTTCACCATCTTTCTAGTTTTCTTCTGGATCCAATAGTGGCATTAATGTTTGAATCAACTTATAATACTTTTGTCACCTTGAAAAACAAACATTAATTAATATGAAATATTGAAATATTGGAAAGGAAGAAAAATAAAAAAAGCAATTTTTCCCTGGGGAACTTCGGGGACTAGATGAAAAAACCGAAAAAACCCTGGCCCACTGGGCTTTTTTCAAATAAAAGTGGTTTTTTTTTGCCAACCCTGGTAGATTTTCTGTGTGTGAGTACGAGAATTCTAAAGGTTAAATTTTTAAGTTGAAACGGTCAAAATTCTGTGGCGTGTGAATATGGTCCATCTGAAAGTACTGAAGGTAAACATGTTTTTTGATAATCTGAATGATATTTTTGATAGGGTGAGTAGGAGATTAGTTTCAATTATGCTACATATCTGCCCACCCAAGATTTTTTTTTTTTACAGTTGTCACCCACCACTCACGGCAGAGCCCCCTATTCAACGGAGGGGGTGTAGTTGCTAAAAAGTTTCACCTCTCTAGGTCAATTAACGCTATGAGACAAGACACAAAGTTGCTTTAAAGTGAGGAATGAAATTCAGAGGAAATACGAGGATGGAAGAGAATTCCACAGAACAGAGGTGGTGGAAAGAAGGAAGCCACTGCAGCGAACTAGCCTGGAGTTACCAATGTCAACCAAAACTCGTGCGTAGATAGCAGCACCTCTGTGGGTGACGAGGGCGTCCGTAAAAGTAGTGGTGGTGACACCGAGTGATAAATTCCCTGGACGCATCTGCACTGAGTTCCTATAGATAGAGAGTTAAAGATTAACATCACGCCAACAAGATAAGGGTCAGTGAACTGGAAAGGTACAGAGCATTTATAAGCATATTTGGCTTTGACTCTGACAATTTCCAAAGCCTGGATGAACCAGAGCCTCCCCCTCAGATAATAGAGAGCAGTAACTGTCCAACAGGGTCTGAGACCTTGTATAACTGGATCAACTGAGAAGAGGAAAAAAGTCGCATCCTAAACAGAACTTCCAGTTTCTTTGCCGGGCCGCCCTAGCAACTATTGTGAAATGTGAGGTTTCCAAGACATTTTTAATTGTTTATGTTAAGCTAAGGATGTTATAGTGTTCAACAGGAAACAAGAGAACCGTCGGAAGAGATAGGGAAGCTAGTAGAAGGAGATTTGTAGAAGTTGTGGTTTTTTAAAGAATTGAATCTCTCAAGGTTGAGCACAGACCTCTCCATCCGAATTCTATCCAATCAAGCGAGAATAGAATTCGGAAAGATCAGACGAGAGGCATTCTAGAAGCAAAAAAGGGAGCAGAATTGATATGAGTTGAAGATTGAAGGGTCGAGTCATCGGCATATGAGTGGAATAGAGTTAGAGGTGCAGGTGAGAGATCATTAATGAAAAGCAGGAATGAAGTAGGAGACAAGACAGAACACTGTGGAACACTATTAAACCATTTAAGTCGCCCAACTCAAACAATCACCGACATCTTTACATTTTTGAAAGAACAGCTAGACATAAAGTAACAAAGAAAGGAGAAAACCCAAGGAGGGGAGCTAGGAGAGCGTGACTACGCGTGCCATAACTGGTCAATGCTTTGGATTTTTTCAAGCGCCACACGCAAGTCTCCCCGTAGGTCCTCTAACAGCGAAAAACCATAAATCGGGTTAGTATAGGCAAAGTACATTCGCATAAATCCTCGAGCGCGAAAGCCATCCGCGGATCGATGATTTCCAGATGATCTAAGAAGTGAGAGTTGGAAAAGGTTTCAAAGATCCTAGATATAATACAAGTGAGACATAATACATAGTTAGAATTATCAGAGCGCTTCCTTTTTTCGGGAATAAGGATTGGACGTGTGAGCCTTTCCAACACTGAGGGAAAGGGCTAGTATTGAGACAGACGAGTATACGTTGAACGAGGGGCTGAGATAGCACGGAAGCACACTCCCTCAAAACTCTGGAGGAATGCCATCTGGGCCATCCCGCCTTCCTAACGTTCACCGATTTCAGGAGCCCATGCACCCTCGGATGTGAATTACAGCAAAGGCATAGGACACTGAGAGGAGAAGGAGAGGAATGCAAATCGTCCAAGGGTGAGCTTAGAAGGAAAATATTAGGCCGAGGGATTGGCTTTAAACAACAGATCATCTAGAACGAATAAGAGGAGAAAAGGGAGATTTATCAAAAGTTGCTAGAGAAGTGTTTTGTTGCAGATGGTCAGAAAGATGTCGGAGTAGGAGAAATCCAAGTGAGGTTAGCGGCATTTCGTTATGAAAAGACCGCTTTGCTCGTCGAAGAGTAATCCATGCAACGATTTCCTAGTGAAATGAAATTAGCGAGAGCTGATAAGAGAACGAGAGACTTTTTGTTCCACCCGACTATCTCACTGTCTCTAGCCGAATGACCAGAGAACAAGCACGATCGAAACATGAATTACGAGGAGAGAAAGGTTTAGTTGAAGAAGAAATGAACCTGCTCATCCCATCAATGATTACAGCTCCTCCTTATCTTTTAAATATTTTACATACATCCAGCATTATTCCTTACTGAGGTAGCCAATTGCTATCATCTGCAATTGGAAAACTTACATTAAGTCCCTGGTCTAAATATTGTATACATATATGATATATGAGGAACATCCACTTGACATAAGAAATCGTTTTACTGACCACAAACATGTCTCGTCATTTCCATTAATTAAATACTCTTTCATTTTCATTGATTAAATATATTATATTATTAAATTCTTTAACGTGCTTAGTTCCCTTTCCAGCGGTAATACGGTAGGAACTACAGGAAGTTGCACTTTAATGTCCGGCTACGCAAAACAGCGCACCACGTTCTTCACAGTCGAGTTTTAATAACGAATAAAACTCCAATGTACGAAGATTGAACCAGCTCCCTCTCACATGAGCGGCGGTCACCTCCCTAACGCCATGAGGTGTTATTTAATTATTATTAGTTATTAATTATATTATTATTTAATTATTAAGTTATTATTATTTATATTTGAATTATTTTAATTATTATTATTATTATATTATATAATTATTATTATTATTATGTATTATTATTATATTATTATGATTATAAAATAAGAGACTTAAGGAATCAAAATTTTGATCTAATAATAATATATATTGATATATTATATATACTATATATATATATATATATTATATATATATATATATATATATATATATATATATATATATATATGATATATATATATATATATAAGTATAATATATATTATATATATATATATATTTATTATATTATATAATATACTGTACTATCTATACTATATATGTTATATATATCTATATATAGTACTATATATATATATATAATATATATAATATATAATATACTATATATAATATATATATATATATATATATATAATATATATATATATTATATCCGTCAACCGATCGGCAATTTTTCAGAAAAATCTGCCTTGTTTTTTGTCTTTAAGTACTGTATAACTTTAAAACTATAGACACTACACGACTTTAGTTCTAGATGATGGTAATAAAATATGGGCATTGGCAATCATTTAATGTAAAAGAAATTAAAAATAAAAATAAATAACTATTATTAAAATTTGTAAAAAAAAAGGGATATTTTTTTTTGGGGGGTGGCATTTGCAGAAACCCTAAAAAGAATATATATAAAGTTGTTATCTCCTTTTTTGTTGAATTTCTGAAAGGCTTTCCCTAATGTTAGCTAGTAAGTACAGAATGATAAATTAGCTTGCAATTGCCAGATTTAGCCGATTTTTGTTAAATCTGGCACCCTAAGCAATTTTAAAATTCTTTTTAAGTTTTGGTTGTTGTCGGTATGTTTATATTAGGTATTCCGATGCCTCTGGAGTCGATTCTGGGTTACTGCTCCATTGCCGCCCCCAGTCAGGGTGAGGGGGGGTGGGGGAATGGAATTCTGAATTGCCCCGGTGTCATAAATGTTAAAATATACTTTTTAATGAAATGTGCTATCAATATGTATTTTATATGTAACATAGCTTAAAATCTGTACTATCAAAGAGTAATAGGATTAAAATTTTAACAGACCTTCTTTTAACCTTTTTTTACACAGACCTTATAAATCGAAATTAAAAATTTAAAACAATTTTTTTTTAAAGAAAAATCAAAATAAAAATATTTTAATATACTTGGTAAAAATTAACTTGTTTTGCTACAGTATATATTCAATACTGAGGGAAATAGTATTATTTTTGGTAAAACAAAAACTAAAAAATTCTGAATTGCCCATAATTCAAATACCCCGGTTGACAGTATATCATATTATATATTATATATATATATATATATTATATATATCATATACATTAAATATATTATAGTATATATATATTATTATATATATATTATATTTTATATATATTATATATACTATATTATAATATATATATATAATATATATATATATTACGTACCTATCAGTATATATATATATATATTATAATATATATCATGTAATATAGTATATATATATGAGAGAGAGAGAAAAAATTTAATATATACTTTTTCAATTAATCATCATCATCGTCAAAATTTCATCATCGTCCTATCACTAATATGTATATATATATATACTTACAATATATATAATATATATACTATATATCTATATATATATAATTATATATATA
Source organism: Trachelipus rathkii (assembly GCA_015478945.1). Classification (NCBI taxonomy): domain Eukaryota; kingdom Metazoa; phylum Arthropoda; class Malacostraca; order Isopoda; family Trachelipodidae; genus Trachelipus; species Trachelipus rathkii. Next base: position 13,287 of record JABUQX010043725.1, read on the forward strand.
TATATATATATATATTATATAATATTTATTTATTTATTTATTTTATTTATTTATTTATTATTTTTTATTTATTTATTTATTTATATATCATATTTATATTATAATTATATATATATATATTATATATATACTTATATATATATATATAATTATATAATATAATATATAATAATTAATAAATATATACTTACCTTTTGTCAAGTACATGTACTCTAGAATTGTACAAGTATGCAGAATTGTAACTAGTACAAGTACAGAGCTATCAGTAAGTACTTTATGATAAACTGCATATACTATATACTATATATAATAGTATATATATAATATATATATATATATTGTATATACTATATACTATATTATATATACTATATTATTATATATATAAGTATATATATATATTATAATATATATAATACTTATATATAAGGGATGTGCCGAATAGTGAAAAAGCCGATTACCGAATATTCGGCTAACAGTATTCGGCCGAATACCGAATATTCGCCCGAATAATCACTTCGCATTCGGCCGAATTGTTATTTCAAAGTTCGGTCACCCATTATTAGGAAATAATAAAGAAAACTTACACTGGTCAACAAAAAAAGGTGAATTTTTGCTTGGATGAACTTTTTAGCAGATATATAGTAATTCCGAGGTGCTGATTCCATATATATTCTCGATTTCTGTATTCACATCCCGTTTTCGTGCCATCATGGATCCCTATTTTTGCATATTTCCTAGGAATGACAAAATTCATGTGCACAAAGTAACGTAGGCTGTATAGAGTTACCTTTCCGCCATATATATATACAGTAGCAGCAAGTTTACTGCGGTCGAATATTCGGGAAGCGATGTGGTAACTTAGTCCGTCTTCATGTAGCGGTTGCCATAATGACTGGATGATGTCTATCATCCACTGAAATAGCAGCTCGGATGGTCCCGTTCTTGGTTCCCAGAGGTGAACTGAACGTCTTTGTATGAGATTGTCTTACCGCGAAGTTGTCCTGATGTTGGCTAGAGGTGCATGAAAAATGACTACTCGAAACCATGGCACAAAAGTAACATTTTAATCCTACCGAGAAGCAGAAGCTGCGGAGGTCTCTCAGTCAGATTGGTACTCATGGTGTTAATGCAGTGAAGTTGCGCCTAACTACTCGCTATCGGGACTCTCAGCATGACGTATGCAGGTGAGTGCGACTGTTTATTGAACTTCCAAGAGCAGTTTTAAAGTGTGTGATTGTTACCAACGGCAACAGGTTTATGCGTTCGGTTCCAAGTACGGGGTACTCGTAAATTAGCGGATGAGGAAGGAGTATGCCAAATCCGAACAGTTTTGAGAGGCTACAAGTATCGAGGTACATGGAATGGTAATATGGTCGACCTCAGAAATGGTAACATTTTGCGTCCGGTCAGACAAGCAGGTTTTCACCAATTTCCCTGCTTCCTGTGCTATTGGAACAGCCGAGCGGCAAAGGATCACTGGACCAAAAGAATGGCCACCGAGAGAAACCTTGACGCCAGATGACAGGAACATCGTACGTAACCACTTGTACAGAGAGAAAACATCATCTTACCTCCACTACACATCAAACTTGGTTTGATGAAACAAATTTGTGAAGCCCTGGACCTGATGGTGAATGCGTCCGCTATATATGCTCAACGTTTCCTACCTCTGATGACGAGAAGTATAAGCTGGGGATATTTGATGGCATCCAAATATGGATCACTCACTCGTGATACCTGCCTTGTCTACATAATGAGGTGTTAAAGGCAAGAGCGGAATGCTTTTCAGATGTAGGCACAGAATATTCTGGGGAACAGAAAGCCGAGAACAACTAACAATTGTACAGGAACTGCTAGACAGTTTTCTTCTCATGGTGTAGAATGAGTTATACAGGTTGCCACTACTCTACATCTCACCTAGAAAATTTCCGGGATAACCGTTAGCCGAATGTTAGTGATACAGCAGCGGTGACGCTTCCATCAGATCTAAGTCTGGAAGCAACGTTACCCAGGCAAGTGGGATAAAAGTCAATCTGAAGATGGCCGATCTACTGTTGGAGCTTGATGAGGGATATTGCAGACATTCCAGACGCTATGCAGAGTAGATCGTCTACGGAGAGAAAAAGGTTACTACCATCGTAGGTATGTTTACATTAATAAACCATTCCGTTCTATTATTCTTGTTGTCCATTTACTCTTTATCTCATCAGTATGTAGTTATAATGTTAACATGAATCTATCAAACACATTTATCATATCATTGCAATTTGTTTCTCTCCTTTTTTATTTTCAATATATATTTATATATATATATATATTATAATATATATAATTATATATATATTTATATATATATGTATATATATATATATATATATATATTATATAGTAATATATTATTTATGAAAACTATATAATATAATTATATATATATATATATAGTATATAATATTTATATATCAATAGAACCATTTGAAAAGGTATAAAATCATAAAATTTTTACAAATCTGTGTTACCACCGAATTCTCAACAATGCGATGTGGAATGCAAAAACCGACTCACATTTTTGTACATCAGCACATCACTATAATCATTGGCGAAAAGCCCGGTCAAGAATTCATGTTTACATGTTTAGTAAAAGTAATAAAACAAAAAGTAAATAACTATTTCTTACCTATAGCAAACCATTCACGTATATTTAAAATAATTAAATGAAATTGAAAAGGTTTCGTAGTTAAAGATATTAAAGCTAAACTTCATTGAATAAGCTCTAAGGTAAAATAATGACAGAAATTAGCAGTTCTCCATTTCAGGGGAGGGGACCTATTTCTTGTGGCTTCATATATATTTCCTCCTGTTCTAAATATTCTTTTCACTTTCGACTGATGAGGTGGAGCTGAAAGGTATTTTTATTGCTAGTTATTTTTCAATTCCATCAACTATTTCAGTGTTTTTTCGCACAATTTAAGGTGAATATTATATCTTCACTGGTCAAAGTCAGGTAACATATTTTGTTTATTGTCTTGATGTAATCCGTATGTAGCCTTTTACTTCTATGTACAATAATCACTCGTCAGAAGAATGTGGACTTTTTTTTCAATCTCACTTTCTTTTCTGTATGAAGATTTTGATGCCACAATTTCTTTAAAAAATCCATTAAAGAAGTTGAAAATGGAAAACTTTCAGCTTCACTTTCCCACCTACGGGAGTCATCGTCAGCAGAAGAGTCAGAGCTTATAATATTTTCATGCTCATGTTCTTCCATGGCCTCATAGACCAATCTTTTTACTGATTTATCTGATTCACGTTGAAAGAAATTAGCTTGAATCGCAGATCTAAAAAGTAGCTACACACAAAGATTATCACATAGAAACTTAGAAAGTCTGTTTTCTACTGATCGTTCGAAGCTTTCTAACGGCAGTGTTAATTCCCTGAAGCTTTTGCTGGTTTAATTGCTATATTTAAACACATAGATTTCTTTGCAAATGGCCAGGGATCACTTGGGGCGAACTGCTACTCTCACGTTTAATTTCTGATTTAGTGATGTTGGGTCAATGGCTCAAGTAAATGGAAATAATTTTTTTGCCACTGAAAATCCAGTCAACATTTCTGATTGCATTCAGCACGTATATGGATTCCAGGGGACTCTTTTGTTCAAACATCTTTTAAGCCATATCATATTTCTTGTGTTCCACGTGTTAAGAAACTCTTGAAATCTTTATGCTGAGTTTGAACAATTCACTGCACTGTAAGAGCTTTTAAAGCTTTGCAGCTGCCGCTGCTGAATGGTGAAAATGAGAGATATGCTTCTGCAATGTAAAATAAAAATATCTTTAACAGACTTTCTGACAATAATGATTGAATAGTTGAATGCTAGTTGAACATGTGCATACAACATGAAATTGGCTAGCAAGGCCACTCCCTCGATAACAGCTACCATTCTGTTTGGTCCATTCATCCGTATCACTAAATTGAATTCTATTTTTTAGAATATTGAACAATGTGTCCAAGGCCCTTACAGGATCTGACAAATGACAAAGATTTTCGCCAATATATTGGCTACAAAATTTGCTATATTTTTTAATTTTTGGAAAATAAGTTCTAAAATTTCATTTAAATTGAAATACTTCTCCTTAGTTTACGTAATTTAATTGTTTATAAAGCTTCATATTCGGTCCGAAGTAGTTGGCAAAACCGAATACTTGGTATTTTGGCCGAAGTAGGCCGAATACCGAATACTTACCAAATATTTCTGACACATCACTAATATATATATATATATATATATATATTATATATATATATATATATACTATATACTAGTTTTTATATTGTACTATATGCTAGCTATAATATAATAAGTCATACAATATTAAATAAAGGATAAAAAGTTAAATTAATATATATATAACATATCAGTCTCACACCGCACCTTCTTTTGAAGACGTGGGGTCAAAGTGTGTAACATCAGGGCCGTAAACAGAAAGTAGTAGAAGAATGATACAGTGCGTCGACGCGAAAGAAACTCAGCCTTCCCGCTCCTTTACTACCTTTTTGGAGTAACTGCATCAGGCAGTCAGCAAAATTCACCCTAGAGCTTCACGGTACTGTGACGCACTCTCACTATGAGCTATCGTCAATGTGGGGTTGATCCTTGGCCAAGGTGGGCTACAACATAACCGCCGTCACAAACCCTCCATTCTCCCTATTATGGACCTTCTTCTTGACTCTGGCCAAACTCATGTCTTTCCCCAAGGAATTCCTTTACTGACCTCATCCACTCTTTCGTCGTATTTCAGCTGGTCAATTCCACCACACTCACCCACTATACGATCCGTTTAACAAACAGACTTCTTTCCATCTTTCAATGAAGAAACACATCTAAACATAATAAGATTTAATTCTCTCAATTCAGATCCTTTCTTCACATTACCCCAACTCTCTATGGTTCATTCCCATTTTATCAAATTCTCACACGTGAAGCACACCCCTAAGATTCCCCATCTGAACACATTGTACTTAGAACTATACGGTTCCAGACCATAGATAGTCTCACTACTATTCATTACACAGGTAACAACATTACCCTCATGTAAGACCTAAGCGCACTCAAGACTTAGTCCCTAACATCCAAGACGATTTAATTGCGCCAGCCACCTCTTATACACAACTTGCCTACTACACTCTGCATCATCATTCCTTTTTCATCCACCATTTATCTTAAATATTTAAACTCAGACAACTTTCCAAGCTGTTTGCCATCTAACAAAACTTCACACCGAGGACTGTTCCTCACTTGCAACCATAACCTTACTTTTATCTATGTTTATTTCAAACCCCTCCTTTTACACCCCTAAGCCAATCTACCAATCCTCAAGACTCTCTTTAATAATTCGCACACAAAAGACTAAATCATCGCATAATTTATAGGGGGAACCTCACTATCTTCCACTTCCCTCCATCATCTTACACCTCTCCCCGCCACCCCACCTCTAATTTTTTCCTAACCCCCATCCATATACAAAGTTGAATAACCAAGAAGACAAGGCACATCCCTGCACCTGCATATTTAAAAACAATTACTTTCAACTCCATTTTTCTTACCACGCTTCACTATCGTCATACATACTTTTCATTCCAGTTCCAGTGAAGCTTCACGGCCAACAATCCAACATTGACAACACCTGCGCATAGGCTTCCTATTAATCCTAATTGTACGCCTGTTGCAATTCTATAAAACTAATACAATTTATTCTTCTCCTCACCTGCTTTCCCAATCTTCTTGTTTGACTGGAATTCACCATCTCTACCATTACTCAATGCACTTTGTTATTTTCCAATCAGTCTCAGTTCATCGACTCACTCTTTCAACAAAAATACCACGTAATTCCACTACAGCCACTCATAAAACTAATGTCCCTATAATACCTCAGTTACCCTTATCCCACCTACCCTTATATGAGTACTATTACGCTTCTCCTCCAATCCCTTGGAACTGTATATCCTCCATAACGCTTTGTATACAACCTCAAATCCAATGCAATCATCATCTCGCTATATACTTTCCTTGATTTGACAAAAAATTTTATCTTTCTTTCCTTATAACTTTTTAAATCAACTTAATTATAAACTCTTTTTGATAGGGGCTTGCAAAGATTTCGTCATCTTATGTAATTTGTACAAAACTTTATTTCTGAAAGACATTATGCCTGAAGAAATTTTAATAAATTCTAACTCAGCTTTTCAAAAATTACTTTCCAGCAAAATTTAGAGACAAATCCCAGCCTAAATTTAACAGCTCCTAAGGATATTTTGTATATGAAGTTGCGTTTTTCTGGGAAAAATCCGTTACGAAATCGAGACGTAAAAATTGACGTGGTTTAATGAAACACTATACAGTTGAAATTTAGATTTAAGATTTATCGAGTGAAAACAAAAAAATTGGGAAAATATTTTAAATTAATAATAAACTCCCTTTACTTCTATGCTCATCAGTATATATCATTACAAGTGCTGGCTGACTAGTGATAGTGCCTACCATAGAAAAGACAGATAGAAGCCTTTTCCATACATATTCAGGGGTTCCACACTTTCTGAAAGTCAGGGAAGTGCAGGGGATAAGGAAACAAATTGGTCAAGGGCAACGTTTTAAGATATGCTGAAGGAAAGGAAAATTTTAAATTTGCAAAAAATGTCGATGAAGAATGATCCATTGACCAAGTTGCATATTTTTTTATATATATTTTTTTTTTCCTTACTCGTTATAATTGTGGCGAATTAGAAGATGTATTCTGCATAGTGACATGAAAATACAATCGAATTGGCGAGGAATGACATTCCATAATCTACTTCTATCGCTGTTCTCTTTCTATTTTTTGAGTTCACTATTACCGTAATAATTCCCGAATCGTCAAGACTGAAATTAGTTCACCTTTGATTGAAGGTTATTGTGTAGTAATAGTGTTTACTGTAGTACTTATGACTTAATCTGTTATATCTTTTTCTTTTTAGAGATTTATTTTTTGAGGTGGTTTTTTTTTTTTTTTTTTAGTTTTTTTTTTTTGTTTTAGGTTTGACTAGTGATTTTTGGATTTTGTGCAGTTGAAGGTATTTATTATTTATTTATAACATGACTTGTCAACAAAAAAAAACTAACTTTAAACGACCAGTGGACGTCAAGCTGAACCCACAGTTTATCAAAGTGTTGGGTAAGTAGACCTGATAGTTTCCAAAGGCATACTGTAAGAAGTATCGTAAAAAGACTTGATCTATCTACATGGGACGTCCAAGCTCGCCAAATCAATTTCGTCACATCAAGGGAGGGGACAACTCATTTGACATTTAATCAAGTCGGCAGGTTACAATTCCATCATTGAAAAACTGTTTTTCGGTTGTACTGTTCTAGATAATCCAAAGATATTAGATGAAGTAGTGTGTGTCCTGAAGATTAATTATTGCCATTGCCATCAATCTTCTAATATCAATATCTCAACGCCGATTGTAATGACTCTGGAGTGTTTATTAATTCAGACCAACAAAATTCAGATGGAATTTATCAATCATGTAATCTTTTTGCATTAAAAATGATGTTACAAGATCTGAAATACTATTGGCATTAAAGGTGGTGAATTGATAAAATTTTACAACTCTGTGTGCAGATATAGGGGAAACCATTAAATTAATTTTCCATAATAGTGCGGTAGCTTCAAATTTTAAATGGGTCCCATGAAATGTAAATATGTGATTAGCCATGGACTTGCTCCCTATTTTTGTGTTCTAGAAAGCAAACGCCACAATAAACTCTACTTTGCAAGTGAAAGTTGCTTCGGTGGCCTTTCGGGCCTCAATTCTACCCGCGTCGAATTAAAATCAAATATTTTGGATGGTGATTGTCCTTCTAAGGCAATAGATGGTGTTATTTTGTCATATTAATATGTATTATTATAATTATGAAAATAATAATTATATGTTTGCTTAATATTATTACTAAAACAAGAAAATATTTTAATTTTTTTTTTTTGTGTGAATCACTACTTATGAATAAATGTCTTTCATTAAATATCTCATTAGTACCTCATCAATATATTTATTCTGTTATGAAAATTTTTTTAGCACTTTTTATTTGAAGTTACTGTATGTTGCTTCAATTTATGAGAAGCACTTAAGGTTTGAAGAAAGAAAATCAAAAACCGTTTTTTATCATGAAGAGCAGAGAAAGATGTTAAAACTGAAAGCTTTGACAGAAGAAGACGCTATTAAATCAAAAATTCAGATGCTTGAGAAGAAAAGTAACTAAATCTCCCCATTTAGACTTTTGTGATCACAGTGGACGTTTTTCACCTAGGCCATTAATGTAAGCTTTTAATTTATTTCTCTTTTTGTATAAGTAAAACTGTTTACTTTTGATAAAAATTAAATAGAGTGGGTTGGAGTCGGCTATGGGAAGGTATGCTTGATTATCTAAAAAAATGTAAAATATTTTTTTAAATTCATCCATTAGATGATCGAACCAGTTTTCTAAAGTAAATTTTCAATAATTTAATGTATGAACTGAGTAAATATGGCTGCAATAATGATTTAATAGACTATTTTACATAACGCCAAAAGTAAGAAAAGAACGATGTGAGTAGCTGTCAGGGAAATTGCGGATTTGTCAGGGAAATCAAATTCAAAATTTCAGTGTGAACCCTGATATTGATGAGCATAAAGGTAGTTCATTTAGAACTCTTAACCATTTCACATCCCCCCTATTCAGCTATAAAATGTTCATTCCATTCAGGAAAACGACCATATAGCTACATGATATTTGGAATATTAGTCCAAACTGAGGAACCCGATCTTCAGTTGTTTGAATAATTATATGTTTGGCATCTCAAACTGACTTTAAATGAAAATCTCAATTTTAACAGTCTTTTAATACTGAGTGAGATTGTTGTTAAATCATGAATCTATTGAACCACGACAATATTTGTAATCCATTATTTTTATCTATATGGTTCTATTTATTCAACTTCATATTATTTTAAAACTTTTAATTAATTTTCTATAATATTTTGTTTAATATTTTTATCATTATATTGGAAGTCTTAAAAATGGGAAGAAGGATTTTTTTCCGAAACTAGGGCGCCTACAAAATTTAAAATGTTCAAATCGTTTTTGGTTTTATAGGCCCGCTATTATTTATATTATATATATATATATATAAAATATCTATATAGTATTATTATACTATAATATACTAATATATATAGTATATATATATATATATATATATAAATCCGGTATATATAACTATATATATATATAATATAATATATTAGATATATATATATATATTATATATATGAATATATATATATATATATATATATCATATCACTATTATTATGATAGTATATATATATATTATTATTATTTAATGACCATTTTAATATTTGTAAATGGAAATTTATTTAGAATAAGCACAAGAAATAATAATTATCAATACATAGAAAATTGATAAAAAAAAAAAAAATAGGCAAGTTAAAAATGCAAAGTACTTGCAAGTACTTTGCAAATTTACAAGTACAAGAGGTGCAAGTACAAGTACATTGGTTTTAGAAACTGAATGTACAAGTACTCCAGAAAATGTACTTAAGTCCATTCCACCAAACAAATCCACATAACACCAACAGAAAACTATTTAAGATGCAGACCACCAAACAACATTTTAATCAAGCATCCACCAGAATTCAACTCCCTACCAAGAACTAGCCAGACATCCTTGGCCAAATTAAAATGCGGCCACCACCCTAACTTACAATATTACCAACACACCACAAATATCTGTTCAAACTGTAACCAGGTCCCGAAAGACGCATCCCACTTCTATCCTGTCTATCTAACTCTGAACCCAGAGCAATATGGAACATTTCAGCTCTGAAAAATATCTGGAGGAGGCTGGTTGGATCAAAGGGGTATTTGTTGGATGTGGTATGGCCTCGCCCATGAAGGGCTGGTATAGTGATAAAAAATTATATAATATATATATATATATATATATATAATATATATAATATATATATACTATATACGTGTGCGCTAGCTGTGTCATATATATTATATTATATTATATATTATAATATATATATATATATTATATAATATATATATATTATATTTAAATTTTAAAAGTAGCCAATTGATTTTTTCAATACATTTTAAAGTTAAAATTTTAAAAAAAATTTTCATCTCTTACCCCATGATTTGGAAGAAACCCACTTCTTCCACATTGCAATTTTTGAAAACTAGTAGCGACAGAGAAATAGTCTTTTAGCATCTATTATTGTATATTTTTTACAGCCATTTATCACCACCAGAACATTTGCTACCAAGAAACTGACCTTAAATGAAATTGAAGCAAGAGTCTTGCATGTTTGTAGAAGTTATGACAAAATAACAGCTGATAAGGTTTAAAAAAATTTTTTTTTCTTTAACTAAGGGGAAATCTACCTATTCACATAATGTATATGTGAATACTTAAGAATATCCCTTTAGTTAATTTTTTAAAATGTTAATTTTCTTTAATAATTTCAGGGGCTGGGAAGTCAGCGAGGCTTTAGTGCCAAGATTCCTTTAACTCTTGACATTATTGAACAGAGAGTCTTATTAACTCTAAGACTCTATGATAAAATAGATCCTGAAAAGGTAGTGAAAATTTTATAAATTTTTTTTTACATAGAATAGAATAAAAAAAAATTATCTTAAATTTCTGGAATTGGTATTTTAAGCCTCCTGTATTTTTCCTATGCTTTTTTTTTTTTTCTCTTTTTTTAAATAAGTTTAAAAGCTCATTTAATTTAGGTTTTAATTATCTTTGACATATTAAAGCATTGAGTAAAATTATCTTTAGATAAATTATATATATATAATTTTTTTTTTTTAATTTCCAGCTTACAGTTAATTCTCATTTTATGCAAGACTTGGGACTTGATTCTCTTGATCATGTTGAAGTCATAATGGCTATGGAGGACGAATTTGGTGAGTAGATTTGTGTTAAATGTGCTAATTGTTGACCAGTATATTATGCTATATTTTAATTTTTTTTTTTTTTTTTTTTTTGAAATAAGTAATATACTATTATTAATTTCTACAATTAATTATTATTATTATTATTATTATTATTATTATTATTATTATTATTATTATATTATTATATATTCCTGCATTTCGTAGGAAGTGACTAAAAGGGTTGTGGTAGCTTGGGTTGGTGCCCTGCTTTCACGTCTTTATGGAAAAGAATGCATGCATGCCTCGGATCCGATGCATGTTTGCTCACCCACACTCCCATTCTATGGGGATCCAATGGGATGCTAATGATGTTGATGGTTATTATTATTATTATTATTATTATTATTATTATTATTATTATTATTATTGACTGAAAGTTATTATTATTATTATCATTATATTATTTTATTATTATTATTATTATTATTATTATTATTTTTATTTTTATTATTATTATTACCCTTCCAAATTCATAAATCTTGATTGATTGATTGATTGGTTTTAGTTTTATTTGCTCTTCTGAGATCTTGTCTAAAATACTGATCTCATAACAATAAATTTTTCCTACTCTTTTAAGATTCTCTTTACTTCTAGATCTCTTATTGGAGCAAAGTTTTTCCTGAATCTTTGTATCTCCTTTTGCACAGCTCTTCATTCCCTCCTTAAAATAGTCATTTATCATTTTCTGCTTTTCATTTTTGTATCTTGTTTAATTTTTAACATATTCTCTGATATTCCATTTATTTGTTTAATTTTAAACTTATTCTGTGATACTTCATTTATTTATATTCCCTTGGTAAACCTAGGGATTTCCACATTCTTCCTATTTCATCATATTTAATGTAGTTGATACAAACCTCACAGTAATAAAGGGAATTGCTATAATGATATAGTTAAGCCCAAGATAAGAAACATAATATATTCCCTAATTTTTTAGTTCAATTAAATTTTATCCCCTATTCAACTTGACCTATGGAATAGGAGGTTATTAGTTAATTCCTAGCAGCATTTGTAGCTAGTTAATGCAAAAAATGAAAAATGGCTTTATTTATTATTTATTAATTTTTTCTCTTAAATTGCTATGTAATTAATATAAAAGTTTTCATTTGCGAAAGATATTAAGTAATAAATGTAATTATCTATGTATTTTTTCAATTCAAAATGAAAACAGACTGGGTATTTGGATCATTCCATGTCAAGTGGACCAATATTTTAGATTCTCCCACTCGACCATCTTCAATTCTAATTAAATTTGGTACACATGTTCCTATGGCCCTAGACACTAAGATCTGACAAATTTTAGGTCCCAGGACCCATTTGCCAAAGATATAGGGCCCTTGACTCCCCCCCCCCCCCCCCAACAAAATGTTGAAAATGTCAAATGACACATCACCAACTTTGAGTGATAATTTTGAGAAAACTATTAAATTGGAGGTTATGAAAACGCATGTATATACAGACCTTTGTCCATTAAATATAATCTATGAAAATTTAAAGGGGTGAAAGTTGCATAGTTTTTTAACAGTCAAGAAAAAATGGTTTTAGAAAAATTGACTGAAATGTGATATGTCACGGTTCCTGAGCAAAATATTTTAAAAGTATTCATACTTAACAGTTCTATTAAACAGTTGCATTTTATTAGTTTGTAAAAGTTTCAGCATCCATAATACCTTCTTTTATGAGATATTATAGCCTAAGCATAGTCCACAAATTTTTTTTTATCCTAATTTACCCATTTTTGAGCCACCATTGCAGAAATGCATCACAAACGATTTTCTTGATTTTGCCAACATTAGAAAGAGTACATTTTTCTCTATCAGTGTATACTAGTTTCTTGGTAGTGTCCTTTGAAATAAGTTTAAAAAAAATTGATGAGTGAAATTTTTCACCAAAAGTAGTATAAAACATTGTAAGTACACATATGTTCTTGCTTTGGTCTAAGGTGGCTATGCCACTACTAGTTTTTTAACTAGTAACTCCATCGCCAATAGGTCACTCCTGTTAGCCATGCAAGTCTATCCACGGGTTGTGGGCTTCTTTGTCATAGGTTCCCAAACCTGAATATGGGATATTTATTCCAGGTTCCCAGCCCTGATTGTGGGTATCTTAATGGATCCCAAGCCGGAGCGCATCAAACAACAAAGAAACAAATACTAAAAATTCAAATCAGAATTGAACTGAACACTTTAGATATGATGTCCCAAGTTATGGCAAGTTGTTAGCACCTTGTGAGAAATGTTTTGTTAACAAATTTAATTGCAGATTCTTGAAAAGTGTAACTTCGTCTAGTGGATGTGGTTGTTGGTACTGGAAGGACTGTTAGTATTTGTTCTTCAGGAATCCAGGAATTGCTTTAAGGGCCAAGAAAGCAATTTGCAGGACCACGTGGATGCATAAAATTGACGAGTGCATCCCATTGTTCAACTAAAATTTCACAAATGTGGCCAATCCACCAGTGATTATCATATATACAAGCAACATGTCCTAGCTGAAGATCAGACGCTTGCATGTTAAAACTATGTTCTTTCATATGATTTAGAAACATTAACCACGAACGATGTAGAGTCATTTGAAACCCTACTTCCACCTATTCTATTTGCGTCTATTGGTTCAAACTGATAATTATCTCTAGTACCAGCAACTGTAGAAGTATTTGAAAATTGTTCTTCCTGACATAACCTTGCAGACTCTTTATCATCTTTCAAAATAAAGAAGAACCTTACATTTTTTATATTTTTATTGCAAAATTCAAACAAATCTGCAGAAGAAAGAATTTGACTTTCTTTTGGCCTTTGAAGGCTTTCACGTTCAGCTAGCGTTTTTGCTGTACCACAAATGCCATCACGAGGTGACTTACCATGGCTAGTGGCAAAGAAATTTCACTCAGCTTTGATGCTAAAATCCTGATAATGATTACAAAGATTCACAAAATTTTTGTTATTTTTATATTGTGCTGTTGAACCATCACTGAAGTATGTTATATATTTTAGTTCACCAAGTGTTCTCTTTAAGTAGTTAATTAACTTTGTAAAAAAAAAAAAAAACATGAACAACAGCAGTATCATGCTTTAAGCTGTCACTGAAAGTGCAGATGCGCATGCATTCGACCTGCTGATTAAGATCAAGAAAGTAGAGAGCAAAAGGATGCACAGTTGCCTGACTATTTTCCCCAGTTAAATTCTTGAATTGCATCTTGGACCACAAAAGAGTACTTTTGAGAAAAATCCATTAACAAAACAATTTCACCAGGATGTAAGTTATTTTTAACAGTTTTAAGATACTGAGACTGATGCTTTGAAATGTAGTGATGAGCCGAAAGATCAGTGATTTTTGTTGCCAATTCTGCAATGAAATCCTGAAGTATCAACTGTTTTGTATCAAGTGATGCACGATCTGTTTGTACCCAATGCTTAAATTCAACTGTTTCTTCTGGATCAAAATCATTGTAAACCTGTGAGAAATAAGTCTCAAGTGAATTTTTGCTAGGACATTTGTCACATCGATGAAGCATGCAGTAGTTTGACTGTCACATACAATTTTTGAAATCAAACATTTATAATCTTCTGTAATAATGCTACTTCTAAGCATCAGCTTTACATTTTTGGGTGAATCACACACACGCAAACTGAGTGCATTCCAGTTGAACCAACTGTTACACACCATTTTGGTCTTAATTCGCAAAACTTTAAAAAGCCCACCTCAGGACCAAATTTACTATTATAAGCAATAAACATCTCTCAAATTGCAAAGTAATAGGCGCTTTTGTTTCTGGACTTTTTCATTTGCAGTTCCCACTGAAACGTAGGCCTTTTTACCAGGACAAAGATTACTGAATTTATCATCTTCGAAAAAATTTACAACACAATTTTGTTTATTCGCATACAAAATTTTCCCCCTCCCTTTTTTTTTTTTTTTTTTTTTTTTTTTTTTTTTTTTTTTTTTTTTTTTTTTTTTAAAGCGAGATTACAAAATTACGAAGTTGAAGAAGTTAAATTATGTGGACTGTTTTACCATCTTTTGAAACATCAAACACAGCCATTGTCTTCTCAATGGAACAACTTTTGGGTGTTAAAGTCAGAATCTGCAACTTTTCTTCATGATTGGTTGACATTGTTAATTTTGTTTTAAGTTATTTCAAAAGATCATCTAAATCAAGACAATTTTAACAATTATTCAACAAATTGCTACCCTTTGCAATTTGCGAACGATTAACATCCCCAGCAATAGCAATTTTTTTAGCTAACAAATCTTGAACTTCAGTTTCTTTACGTTTTACATATGCTTCAGTCTCATTTAGCAACCCTCTGGAATTTTAAAGGAGATACACCAAGGGATGTTATATACTTTTATTTACGTTTTCCGCAACTTCATACTGTTCATCATCATCACAAGTTGTTTGTGATGTTGATGGTGGTAATAAAGGGCCTGTGGAAAGCAATTCTAATAGCTATATCCTTTTGACAACTTGAAATAAACTTTTTTGACCTGGCAAAATGTTCTTGTTTGTAAAACTCTTAAGCTTGTCAGCTACTGCGACATTTAGAGCTCTTAAGTTTTTTCTTATATGATGGTTTTGCTTCTCAAATGGATTGCAGCAATATCTCTGTAAAAACTCAAATTTGTATAAAAATTCCTGTTGATGAATCATCAAAAAAATTTCCACTACATAAAACTAACAGTTCTTGGTGATTTTACTCTTCCTTTTATTAATTTAAGACCTTTTTGTGACTAAAAGTAGGCAAATGACACTTTAAGTTCTTCAAAAATCCAACAATAAACAGAGAAGTCTTCTGTTAATTCTGAATCCATTGTAATTGAGAGTTTAATCAAAATTCTTTATACAAACAACTAATTGTAATGCTGCTTCTGCTTGACTTCACAATTTGCTAAACAAGTTTCCTGCAACGAAATAAAAACACTTGAGATGAAGAAACAACATGTGAGAATTTATGATTGTGCAAAAATGAAAACTTTGGAATTTATTTACAAACAATATGTAATGTAAAGGGAATGTCAAACAACAGAGTGGACTTAAATGTGTTTTAACACAGTGTAACACAGAAATATACCAATGCCATAATGAGATGAACATATGTTTGTGTAATCATAGAAGTTGTGTTTTAAGATGATGAAATATTTACCAAATTTATACAAATTTTTTAACCTTGTTTCAAAAGACACCAAATATAAACTAGTATGAACTGATAGAGAAAAGTGTGCTCTTTCTTAATGATGAATCAAGAAAATCGTTTGTGATATATTTCTGCAATGTTAGTTAGATAAATTTGGCTAAAAAAACTTTGTGGGCTATGCTTAGGCTATAATATCTCATAAAAGAAGGTATTATGGTACTGAAACTTTTACAAACTAATAAAATGCAACTGTTTAATAGAACTGTTAAGTATAAATCCTTGAAAGTGTTTTGCGCAGGAACCATGGTACATCACATTTCAATCAGTTTTTTTAAAACCATTTTTTTCCTGACTTTGCTTTTGATTTTTTTAAAAACTATGCAACTTTCACCCTTTATACTTTCAAATTATGTTTAATGGACAAAAGTCTGTATATCTATGCGTTTTCATAACTTCCACTTTAATAGTTTTCTCAAAATTAACACTCAAAGTTGGTGAATGTGTCATTTGACATTTTTAACATTTTGTGGGGAGGGGGGTGACTCAAGGGTACTTATTTCCTTGGGAAATAGATCCTGGGACCTAAAATTTGCCAAATCTTAGATTTTAGGGCATAGGAACATGTGTACCAAGTTTTATTAACACTGAAGATGGTCGAGTGGGAAGCACTGGCCCACTTGACATTTACTATTTGGACGGACATCC
>JABUQX010043726.1:0-10000 GCA_015478945.1 Trachelipus rathkii
ATGGTCAGATAGCTACAACATAATAGATTTAGATCATGGAAATGAGAAATGGATAGATTTGAGAAATTTCCAAGATATAAAACATATAGATGGGGATGAAATATGGTTAGGAGATTTCGAAAATGAAGAGATACATAGAGCAAAAATGGATGAACTTAGTAGCTGGAAAAAGAAAGGAGTGTACGAGTCTGTACAAGAAAGGAATCAAAAAGCTATTACAACTAGATGGATCATTACAGAAAAATCAGAAAACGGAAGAAGAAAATGCAAAGCCCGTCTTGTTGCTCGAGGTTTTGAGGAACAAGGAGATTTAACAACTGATTCACCAACATGTGCCAACGAATCATTAAAAATGTGTCTTGCTGTAATTCAGAAAAATGGATGGAAATGCAAAACATTAGATATTAAAACAGCTTATCTACAAGGTAAACCCATAGAGAGAAATGTGTATTTAAAACCTCCAAGAGAAGCAAAAACCAACTACCTATGGAAGTTGAAGAAAACTGTGTATGGCTTAAAGGACGCAGCGAGAATATGGTACGAAAGCATCATGGACATAATAAAATCACTTGGAGGAACAAAGAGTAAGTTGGAACCAACTATAGTATATTGGAGGAAAAACAGCCGAATCATCGGCCTCATGTGCATACATGTGGACGATATTTGCTATGGAGGGAATACTGAGTTTGAAGAAAAAATAATTCTAGAACTAAAAAGGAAATTGGAAATAGGAAAAGAGAGTGAAAGGAAATTTTGTTACATTGGTTTGAACGTGGATCAACAAAATGAGGAAATTATCCTAGAGCAGAATTCCTATGTAAGAAATATGAAAGTACCAGATAAAAAAAGATTTAAGGAAGAGAGGATATTAAATAAAGAAGAACAAACAGAATACAGATCAATGGTTGGACAATTAAACTGGATAGCTCAACAAACCAGACCAGAAATATCTTACAATGTAAGTGAAAGAAGTAAATTTTGTAAAACGGCAACAACAAGAGATATGAAAAAAGTAATAAAAATTATAGAACAAGTAAAAGAAAAGGAAAACAAGATAATCATTCCTACCCTTAAGGGAAGAACAAAAATGGAAGTCTTCTCAGATGCCTCTTTTAATAACGTGGGAAATGGACAATCTCAAATTGGGTACATAATAAGTATAGTAGATGAATGTAACTACAGGAGTCATCTATATTGGAAATCAAAGGTGGCAAAGAGAGTGGCGAGATCCACTCTAGAAGCGGAGGCATTGGGTTTAGGTGAGGCTGCCGATGCTGGAATATATCTGAAAGCTTTATGGGAAGAAGTAACTGAAGAAAACCTACCAATATTGATGAGAACAGATTGTCAAAGCCTTGAAAGAGCACTACACTCAACTTCGGCAGTACTAAATAAAAGACTAAGAATAGATATGGCATATCTCAAAGAAATAATCGAGGAAAAAGAAATAGAAGAAATCAAATGGATAAAATCACAGGAACAGATCGCAGACATCTTAA
The DNA here is from genome assembly GCA_015478945.1 of Trachelipus rathkii. Classification (NCBI taxonomy): domain Eukaryota; kingdom Metazoa; phylum Arthropoda; class Malacostraca; order Isopoda; family Trachelipodidae; genus Trachelipus; species Trachelipus rathkii. The sequence continues at coordinate 1,500 of JABUQX010043726.1, forward strand.
CAAAAGAGGGTGTAAAGAAAGAAAATATACTGAAATATGTTAACAACGTAATAACCTAATATGAAGACATACTACACTTATAGCAAAGGAATAAACAAGAATAAGAAGAAAAAGAAAAAAAAAGAAAAAAATAGAAATAGAAAAAAAAAAAGAAAAAGAAAAAAATAGTATGAGTTTGATAATTATTTTATATTCTATGCCAGTAGTTAGAAAAACAAATATATGTACTGTCGTAGCGGGTAGTTGATTATGAAAATATAATAATGAGACTAATATAGATAATATTATTGTTTCAGAAATTGTAGAAATAAATGATTAAATAGATTTAAAGTAAAGTAAAATTAACGATAAGAGTCGCAGGCTTTCAAATATAACGCCTTTATTGTTTTTGGAAATAATAGAATAGAATACAAAGTGCTAATAAATCCAGTAGGAAGAGAAATCTTAAGAAATATATATAAAACAAGAAGGGATTGAAATAAAGAAGAAAGAAAATATACTTTGGAAGTATAAAAACAATTCAAGAAGTCATTTAGGTTGCGCAACCAAGAAGAAAGAGAAAAGTAAAACCAGAAGGAAATAGAAACGAAACCAATTATAAAGAATAACAAGAAAATATAAGATCATCATCATCATCATTCATTGAAGTGATTCATCTCATCATCATCCATCAACGTAATATAAGAATAAAAGAAGATCACAATTAATATCGATATCATCTTGAGGTAAGTTACCATCAATTAAACAGTGCGCTACTCTGCCTTTTAAAGTAAAATTGCGATGATATCCAGTAAAGAAAGATGCCCTACCTTTTCAGGAAAAGAAGAAGAATACAGAGACTGGAGAGAACGAGTGGAGGATTGGTTGATAGTGGAGGAAAAAGTAAAATATCCTGGTTTGGAAATACGTCTAGCACTTAAAGGTAAAGCCCACGAAATATGTATAGATTTAGAAAGAGAAGAGTTAAAGAAGGATAAAGAGGGAGTAGAATTGATATTAAAAACCCTGGATGCAGTATATAAAAAAGACAGTAGGATGGATAAATTGGAGAAAACCATGAAATTATTTCGAATTGAAAGAAGAAAAGATGAAACCATGAAAGATTATATACTAAGATATGAAAAATATTCCAGGGAATGTGAAAATGCGGGTGGTAAAATGTCACAGGAAATGAAAGGAAGTCATCTTCTGGGACAAGCAAAATTGAATTCAAATGATCTTCATGTAGCGTTGGGAGCCTGCGGCAAGGAAGAATATAGTTATGGAAATATTAAAAATGTACTCACACGCATTTTTCAGGAACAAAAGGAAAAAGTAGAAGAGAATAAAGAAGATTGTTGGATGGAAGGAGACAAGAAGAATCCGGTTAACAAGAAATATGGAACTATTACTAAATGTTTTAAGTGCAGATCAGAAACACATTGGGCGAACAAATGTCCAGTGAATACGAGATTGTGTTATATTTGCAACTCAAGAGAACATTGGGCAATAGATTGTCCAAAGAACTGGAAGAATAAAGGAAAAATAGAACAAACAGAAAGAAATGAAGGTAATAAAAGAGAAGAGATAAGATACGTCTGGAAAATGAACAATGATGAAGAACAAGAAAGTTTAGAGGAACTGCAAGATGAAATATACGTAATAGACTCCGGAAGTGCAAGAACAGTGTGCGGCAATTTTTATATGGAAAGAATTTTAAGTAGATTAACTAAAGAACAAATTGAAGAAATGAACAATAAAGCTATAGAAGATCACACTGTGTTTCATTTTGGAGAAACAGTATGTAAAGGGATAAAGAATGTAGATATACCTACAAAATTAATGGGAAACAAAGTGAGTATAAGAACAACAATAATAGAAGGGTTCCCTGGTTGATTGGAGAGGAAACTTTGGAGAAAATAGGAGCAGTTATAGACTTCGAGAAAGGAATAGTTATAGCAAAACGATTTTCAGACTACATAATACCATGTAAAGGGAAGAATGAAAAACATCTGAAGATCTCATTGATTAAGAAAATGGAACCGCACAAGATGTGGCTTGGAATAGACAGAGAGTGGTGGACCAACAAGGAAATAATTGGAAAAAGAATAGAAAAACTGCATTTACAATTCGGACATGCTAGTAATGGAAAATTAATTGGAATTTGTAATGATGCATATAAGAAGAATGAAGAGTATCAAAGATTTAAGAAGACCTTGGAAGAGAAAATAAAAGAAATAGTGGGCAAGTGCGATACATGTATAAAATATAAAAGAACTCCAGCTAGGCCAATAGTTGGAATGCCTAGGGTTGTGAAAAAATTTTTTTTAATTGGTGGCACTTGATTTAGGAGAAATGGAAAATAGAAGATTTTTAATGATGGTGGATCTAGCAACAAACTATTGTCAGGCAGCATGGATAAAAGATAAAAATCCACTGACAGTGGTAAAAGCATTTATGGGAAAGTGGTATCTGAACTCTGAACACCTAGGAAAATTTTATCAGACAATGGATTGGAATTCCAAAATGAAGAAATGAAAATCCTAACGGAAAAATTTGGAATCACCATTATGGCAACTCCATCAGAAAGTCCCTGGAGTAATGGAACATGTGAAAAAATGGTGGGATTAGTGAAAGACGGAGTGAGGAAATTGAGAGAGGATACTACACAAAACTGGGAGATAGCACTGATGTGGACAATAGCAGCGAGGAATAGTTTATTAATGAAAGATGGAGTATCACCTAATCAGATAGTTTTTGGAAAAAACAATTACACATCCCAGAGTATAAACAACGAGGAAATAACAACGAATGATTATGAAAATGCATATGACACACTCTTGGAGAATCTACAAGCAAGAGAAAAGGCTAGAATAATACATGTACAACAGGAGGCTGATAAGAGATTAAACAAAGCCTTGTCCAAGCCCATAAGAGAACATCATTTGGAAGAAGCAAAAATAGGAGATCTTGTGTATTATAAAAGAAACATGGAAAAATGTTGGAGAGGTCCTGCAAGAGTCATCGGTAACGATGGAAAGACAGTAGTAGTGAAACATGGGGGCACCCTACGAGAAGTAGCCAGAGTGCATATCACGAGAATAAAACAAACAGTAAATATTGAAGAAGGGAAAGAAGAAAATCAAAGAGAAGAAATACAGGATGATACATTGTCTGAATCAGACACTTATGGTTCAGAGACGGATGAAAGTGAAAAAGAGGAAGATGAAGTAAGGGTGGTTATACAAGAAGAGCAAGAAGATCTAAGCGAAACGGAATCAGAAACAGAACCTGAATCAGAAGAAGAAGAAGATGAGAACCAAGGAGAGGAAGAACAAGAAACACCGAAGGTGAGATTGGGGGAATCTTATGAGATAGTGGACAAAGAAACAAAGGAAAAATCAAGAATAAGAATAACAAGTAGAGCTGGAAAAGCAACTAGCCAAAAATGGTCAGATAGCTACAACATAATAGATTTAGATCATGGAAATGAGAAATGGATAGATTTGAGAAATTTCCAAGATATAAAACATATAGATGGGGATGAAATATGGTTAGGAGATTTCGAAAATGAAGAGATACATAGAGCAAAAATGGATGAACTTAGTAGCTGGAAAAAGAAAGGAGTGTACGAGTCTGTACAAGAAAGGAATCAAAAAGCTATTACAACTAGATGGATCATTACAGAAAAATCAGAAAACGGAAGAAGAAAATGCAAAGCCCGTCTTGTTGCTCGAGGTTTTGAGGAACAAGGAGATTTAACAACTGATTCACCAACATGTGCCAACGAATCATTAAAAATGTGTCTTGCTGTAATTCAGAAAAATGGATGGAAATGCAAAACATTAGATATTAAAACAGCTTATCTACAAGGTAAACCCATAGAGAGAAATGTGTATTTAAAACCTCCAAGAGAAGCAAAAACCAACTACCTATGGAAGTTGAAGAAAACTGTGTATGGTTTAAAAGACGCAGCGAGAATATGGTACGAAAGCATCATGGACATAATAAAATCACTTGGAGGAACAAAGAGTAAGTTGGAACCAACTATAGTATATTGGAGGAAAAACAGCCGAATCATCGGCCTCATGTGCATACATGTGGACGATATTTGCTATGGAGGAAATACTGAGTTTGAAGAAAAAATAATTCTAGAACTAAAAAGGAAATTGGAAATAGGAAAAGAGAGTGAAAGGAAATTTTGTTACATTGGTTTGAACGTGGATCAACAAAATGAGGAAATTATCCTAGAGCAGAATTCCTATGTAAGAAATATGAAAGTACCAGATAAAAAAAGATTTAAGGAAGAGAGGATATTAAATAAAGAAGAACAAACAGAATACAGATCAATGGTTGGACAATTAAACTGGATAGCTCAACAAACCAGACCAGAAATATCTTACAATGTAAGTGAAAGAAGTAAATTTTGTAAAAAAGCAACAACAAGAGATATGAAAAAAGTAATAAAAATTATAGAACAAGTAAAAGAAAAGGAAAACAAGATAATCATTCCTACCCTTAAGGGAAGAACAAAAATGGAAATCTTTTCAGATGCCTCTTTTAATAACGTGGGAAATGGACAATCTCAAATTGGGTACATAATAAGTATAGTAGATGAATTTAACAACAGGAGTCCCTTATATTGGAAATCAAAGGTGGCAAAGAGAGTGGCGAGATCCACTCTAGAAGCGGAGGCATTGGGTTTAGGTGAGGCTGCCGATGCTGGAATATATCTGAAAGCTTTATGGGAAGAAGTAACTGAAGAAAACCTACCAATATTGATGAGAACAGATTGTCAAAGCCTTGAAAGAGCACTACACTCAACTTCGGCAGTACTAAATAAAAGACTAAGAATAGATATGGCATATCTCAAAGAAATAATCGAGGAAAAAGAAATAGAAGAAATCAAATGGATAAAATCACAGGAACAGATCGCAGACATCTTAACAAAAGAGGGTGTAAAGAAAGAAAATATACTGAAATATGTTAACAACGTAATAACGTAATATGAAGACATACTACACTCATAGCAAAGGAATAAACAAGAATAAGAAGAAAAAGAAAAAAGAAAAAATAGAAATAGAAAAAAAAAAGAAAAAAAGAAAAAAATAGTATGAGTTTGATAATTATTTTATATTCTATGCCAGTAGTTAGAAAAACAAATATATGTACTGTCGTAGCGGGTAGTTGATTATGAAAATATAATAATGAGACTAATATAGATAATATTATTGTTTCAGAAATTGTAGAAATAAATGATTAAATAGATTTAAAGTAAAGTAAAATTAACGATAAGAGTCGCAGGCTTTCCATTACAACGCCTTTAGTATTTTTTCTATTTTTAATTGATATACATTTACAAAGTGCTAATAAATCCAGTAGGAAGAGAAATCTTAAGAAATATATAAAACAAGAAGGGATTGAAATAAAGAAGAAAGAAAATATACTTTGGAAGTATAAAAACAATTCAAGAAGTCATTTAGGTTGCGCAACCAAGAAGAAAGAGAAAAGTAAAACCAGAAGGAAATAGAAAGGAAACCAATTATAAAGAATAACAAGAAAATATAAGATCATCATCATCATCATTCATTGAAGTGATTCATCTCATCATCATCCATCAACGTAATATAAGAATAAAAGAAGATCACAATTAATATCGATATCATCTTGAGGTAAGTTACCATCAATTAAACAATATATATATATATATATATATATATATATATATATATATATATATATATATATATATATATATATATATATATATATATATATATATATATATATATATATATGTATATTTATATATATATATATATATATATATGCCTGCTTCTCACAAGAATATACTTATATATATATATATATATATATATATATATATATATATATATATATATATCAAGGTGTATACCAAGTTGAAATTTTCAAATTCCCTGTGTTTTCCCTGTTTTTTCCCTGTTCTTCCAAAATTTTCCCTGGACTAAAATAAATGATAAAAAACATCATTTTATCTTTGTTATCAATAAGGAAAGGTGAAAAAATGAAAGCCCTCCAGAGCCCACCCTCTAACCATCCCAGTAAACAAATTTTCTTGGCCAGTTTTCACCAATTTAAATGACATCATACAATTTGACATTTTACAAGTGAAATTTATATTTGTATTGAAAATTTTTTAAACAACTTCCAAAATTATTTATATAGCCAAAGTTATGAACACAATCAATTAATTTTCTAAATATCTGCCAAACATGTTTACCAGGTCCCTGCTTTTGCTCTAATTTTTTCCCTTTTCTTTACTTTATTCAAAATAAAAATTACAAAAACAAAGGTACACAAAAATATAAAAACATTTGCACATTTTCTTTTCTCTAAAATAAAATAAAAATATTTTTCCTTTTCTCTAAAACAAATAACAAAATTATTTAATTCTAAACTAAACCTACTAAATAAGTACATTAATCTTAAAAAAAAAAAAAGTTTATGACTGTTTAAGAAAAGCTATTTTCTCTTCTAAAATATGAAGTTGTTTTTCGGTCTCTTTGACAATATTTCTCTTAACTTCTTCAGCCTCTTTAATCTCAGCTGCTAATTTCCTTTTTTTTTTTTTTTTGGCACCTTCCAGAGTTTCTGCTTCTTTGGCACATAGTTTTCTTTTTAAGTATGCCTTATACTCTGAAGAAGCATTGCGGCAGTATGACATCATCTCATTTGTAATACAATAATCAACCCCTCCAGTATTTTTCATTTCTTCAGCAATAACTCTTTTAGCAACAAGTGACTCTTCACGCAAATTTTCTTGTAGATAATGTTTGTTTGTCGAGAAACCTCTCTCTACAGAAGCATTCCCATGAAATAAAGAAAGAATCAGTGTTACAAAGTTTTTTGTTTCTTTTTGAACGTTTACATTTTTAAAAATTTCAATGAAAAGTTGATCGAGTCTATCTTCCTTCTCATCAAAATTTTTCAGAAGTTCAAGGACATAGGAATTAGATATCAAAAGTTCATAATCCTTTTTGATTATATCAGCTATCGAACCAATTCACTTGATATCAATGAATTTTTCAACACATATTAATTCTTTCAGAGTTATTAGAAAGCATTACCTTCGGTGACAAACAACTTAATGCCTTTGTGATGGAATATTTAAGAGGACTTCTTTCTACTAACTTCTGGATAAGTACTTGCAAGAATAACATACAATCTTCTCTAAATTTTAAAATTTCTGGAGTTTGCAGCCTTCGAGGTGCATTCCTAATTCCCTCTTTTGCTGTATGACACAGGTCCATATTTTTTGCATTTATGAAATTTTTTTTATCTTTAAAGTTAATTTTCATTAAAACTTTGACGTCTGAATTTCTTAAATGTCGGTTTTAGAATTCTTTTCATTAACGTTTTAACTAAGTGACTGAGATCATACAAGGAGGGTGTCAATGGGTCTTCATGTTGAAACTTCAATAGAAATCCTTCCAACTGACGAGCTACTGCTTGGAAAAACCCCAACTTTGCATGTAATAAGGGATCCTTTAAATATGATTTCACCTTTCCAAACACTTTTGAATTTTTCAATTCCCCAACTTCTTCCACATACTTTTGAAGTCTTGGAAGCAATCGAATGGCTGTTGTTGTGGCATTTACATTTTCAACCCATCTTGTCAAACAAAATTTAGCAGGAAACTCTTCAGAGCCTGTTATTTTCATGAATGTTCCCCTTCTAGTTGGAAAATCGTTAAATAAATAAGAAGAAGCCCTTAAGTATTCTAATAAATCCCACTTTGTAGCTTTATTACCAGTTTTGAGAGCTCCATGGACAATATGCAAAGAGCAACTTCCAAATTCAATCAATCTTGGAGCTTCGGAACAGGTATTTAATTCTGCTTTCAACAAAGACAACATTTTCCAGTTGACATTAGGTCCATCCATTGAAATACTTCGTCACTTTAATGAGGTCAACAGCTGACCCAAGCCCCTGCTTGAGATTTTCCAAAAGATTCTCAGCTCGAGTGTCGGTAAGGAACTGAGAAGTAAGATAACGAGTGGTTATGAGACCCGTAGTTAAGTCTTCAAACCTCACATGTATATCCATTTGAGTTCTTTGTGCAATTTTATTTAAAGCCTCATCATAGGATATTGATATATAATTAGTATTTCTCAATACACTTCGCATTTTTTTAGTAAAGTAAGGAGCTAAACCAAATACACATAAATAGGAAAGTTTATCTTTGCTCACACCAAAGGACTGAGCTATCTGCGAATCAGGAAACATCTTGCTAAATTGTTTTTGGCAACAATCAGAAGCTCTATTGGAAATATGAGCTTGATTAACAGTCAAACTCCACATTATTTCAGCTTTCTTTACATCTTTTGCCTTGCTAAAAGAGACATCCAAGGTAGAACCAACTGAGGCTCCCTGAGAACAAGAACTTGATGCAGAATTATTCGTTTGCAACTGTTTAGAATTAATTGAACAGTACCCAGTACTTTGCTTAACAAAATTGTTCATCATGTCCGGCGAGCTG
>JABUQX010043726.1:15000-19399 GCA_015478945.1 Trachelipus rathkii
GCTTTAGCTTTACAAAATATCCAATTCTAGTATAAATTTGTACAAAATATTTGGCTTTGTTCTCAGATATGGATTCACCTAAATAACAACTAATCCTATAGTCCCTGTTATACAGACACTATATTACACATCTATACCTTGTTTCAATATTCTTCCATCTTTCATGTAAATAACCCAATCCATATTCTTTAAAAGGTGAATGTGATGAGTGACTAAAACAACAGTTTTGTTTGATAAGAAATCAAAAATGCAACGATTCATAATTTGCTTGGCGACAGGGGCATCAACACTTGATAAAACATCGTCCAGTAGGTACACACTCTTGGCCTAATCATCATTATAATTTATATATATATATATATATATAATATATATAATATATATATTATATATATATATATATATATATATATATATATATATATATATATATATATATATATATATATATATATATATATATATATATATATATATCACCCCTGGTGGAGAAAAAAAAAAAGGGCCTACATAAGCCACCAAAGTTGGGGAAACTTTCTTAATCTGAATCAAAGATTAACGTGTCACTAAACACAACATTTAAAAGTCTGTGTCAAAGAAAGTGAAGAAAATAAAAGTGATTAGATCCAACTAAGCTATCCAATGTATTTTTATAATTACATCAACGGAGTTCGTGTCATCGTCGTTGAAGAAGGATTTCATTATATGGAGTGACGTCATCGTTGAAGAAGATTTCGTTTTATTTATAATTAGTGTCGACTAAGTTTAATTTTTTATATAACTTTTATTTATATAATTTTATAATTTATATTTATAATTTATTTTAAATATCTTTTTTCAGAAGAGAACTTTAAATGTAATAGCTATGGTTATTTAACGTTTAAAAGGCGGTCCAGACTGTTCGAATCCCGCTGTGGAGAGTAAAATCGCCTTTGATTCATTCATTATTTAACGTTTAAAAGGCGGTCTTTTAACTAAATACCATAGTAGTAATTTTATCGTGCAGCGTAAAGTAGAAGAAGTATCCACCTTTGTTATATTCTCACGTGTAAAATGAAGCGAGAGGTATAATTAAAAAAAAAAAAATTAAATACAAGTGATATTACTTTTAATCTTCAGATCTTAAAAGAAACTTCAATCTCTATACTCGCTTCAGCAATTTTCTTTAGGCTAGTTATTGTTGCTTCGTATCAGGAAATTTTATCAAAGAAGATAAGGATTCAAAACTTAACCATTAGTGTCCATTTAAGAGAATGAGCATAGGAGTAAGGAAACTGGACAGAGAAAGAACGAGACTAGAAACTTTCCTATTAAAAGACGTATCTCAAAGAGACTCTCTTCCAAAAACGAAAATAGGCAAATAGAGTTTAGAAGAGCAGTATCAGCTGCAGTAGTAGAAGGAGAGTGAAAGAACGTTCGGAGTCCAAAAATAGATTGAAGAGAGCCAATGATACCTAAAGAGTCGATAATGGTGGTAAGGCGAAAAATTCTAGAGTTCATCTTTTTTTTCTGGAAGAGCTGTATGAGTCGAATCACCCCAGATATATCAAGCATTCTCCACAAAAGAACTTCCATGTAGAGCAAGCAAATGGGTTGGTGTGCAGTAGTTTTGAAGGAGCCTTAGAATACACAGCCTTTAAAAGCTGATTTTGTGAGAGAAACGATGTAATCCGTCCAAGAAAGATCCCAAGTAAAAGAAATACCATGCATAATAAAGACGGAGGAAGATTTTTGATTTAAGAGTTTTCAAGTAAGTATTGAAGTTGTGTGAAGATTCAGTCAAAAAGAAAGATGAAATGGGTGAGTTTTTGAGGCATTGAAAACAAAAGTGAAAAGTGTAGGTTTATATATATAGTATATATATATATATATATATATATATATATAATATATATATATATATATATATAATATATATATATATATATATATATATATATATATAATATATATGATATATATATATATAATGTTGGTGGTAAACTTCTGAATGGAATCAAAAGTATATGTATGACGATAGTGAAGCGTGTGTAAGAATAAATGGTGTCAATGGTGATTTGTTTAGGATTAATAGTCGGAGTCAAGACAAGGGTTTGTTATGTCTCCTTGGTTATTCAATTTGTATATGGAGGGGTTATGAAATTTGAGGTGGGGAGGCAGGAAATGGTGTTTGAATGGTGGAGAATGGAGTTGGTGGAGGGTCCCTATCCTATTATATCGGATGATTTGGTTTTGTGTGGCGAATCTGAAGAGAGTTGGAGGGATTGATAGAGAGATTGGCAGGGTGGTTGTGAAAGGAGGGGCTTGAAAGTAAACTGGATAAGAGTAAGGTATGGTTGTTGAGTGAGGACAGAGTCCTCAGTGTGAATTTATGTTAGATGGTGAGCAGCTAGAACAAGTGTCTGAGTTACAATATTTAGGGTATAATGTTGGATGAAAGAAGGAACGGGACGAATGCAGAGTGTAGTAGGAAAAGTTGTGAATGGCAGGAAGGTGGCTGGTGCAATTAAATCGTTGGTGAATGCAAAGGGCTATAGTCTTGAGTGTGCTAGGGTTTTATCATGTAGGGTAATGTTGTTTACCTGTGTTTGAGTATGGTAGTGAGTATCATGGTCCTGGAAATAAGAATGTATAGATCTAAACGTTCAATGTGTTTTCAGGATTGGTACAAATCTTAGGGGTGTGCAAGGTGTGAGAAGAATTGAAAAAGAAGGAATGAACGTATTAGAGAGTGGTTTGGTGTGAAGAAAGGGGTAATGAGAGAATATATGAAGTATGTTGAGAATGGTTTGTCATGTGAAAGTGATGAATGATAGTAGGTTGGTTAAGCGGATGTATAGTGGGTGAGTGTGTGGGAAATACCGAACCGGCTGGGAGACCGAGAGATAAGGGATTTGAGTTCGGGTGAAATTCGAATGTCTGAAGAGAGAAATGTGAGTTTGGCAAGGCGAGAATAAAGGTGCATGATAGGAGAGAATGGCGGGGTTTTTGTATGGGGGCATGGTTGTGGCCCACGCTGGGCCAGGGGATGAACCTTACATGACGATTTCCATAGTGGAGGGTCCGTCGCGGTCCAATGATGCTCTAGGGTGGATTTTCGGTCTGTGACGAGCTCTCAAATCTAATTAATGGTACGAGGGGGCGGTAAAGGCTGGGCTTTCTTTTCGACGTTTGTCATGATTCTCCTACTGCTTTTCTTTTCCGATGCTGGTACAGCACCTTACCCCCAATCTTGGGGCAAAGAGGAAGGTGAAGAAAGAAAGAAAGAAATATATATATATATATATATACCTGATAAACATCTTATAAGGACATTATATTAATCTATATATATATTACTATATATATATATATATATAATATATAAATATATATATATATATATATATTTATATATATATATATATATATATATATATATATATATATATATTATATAATATATATATATATATAATATATATATATATTATATAAATATAATATATATATATAATATATACCGGTACCTGAATAAACAGTCTAGCTAGAGCGACGCCGGGCCTTTCTGTCCTCCGCTAAGTAGGACCATTTTCACCTGCTTTTGTGGATCACCCTTATTAAGACTACTTCAAATCTTCTTCCAGAGCACACGAATATAGAACTGACAAAAAAGTTTATATTTACCAATATATATATATATATCTGTTATAAATAATTAAATTGATAGATTCATGTATATTATATATTTTATATATATATATATTTGATATATATATATAATTATATACTGTCTATATATATAAAAATTACCTATATATATATGATTTATAATATCATCATCATTTCCTCTTATTCTCAGTTGGGGTGAGGTGTTAGCATAACACAAGACAGAAAAGTAGTAGAAGAATAGGACGGATGTCAAAAGTAAAGTCCAGCTTTCTTTCCCCTTTAAGCCCTAAAGTGAGAACTTATCCCAGCCAGAAAAACCACCCAGGGTTTCACGCGACTGTGAGAGACCCTCACTGTGGTATCTCGTCAATGTAGGATTTCATCCCCTGGGCAAGGCCCACAAACATACCCCCTCACAAAACCCCGCCATTCACTCCTATTATGCACCTTTAATCTCACCTCTGCCAAACCCTCATTCTCCTTCAGACATTTCTTTACTGCTCAATCCATCTTTTTTCTTCGGCCCCAGCTGGTAGATTTTCCAGCACACTCACCACTATACATCCACTTAACCAACCCACTACATCACATCCTTTCCTATGATGACATCTCAATGTACCTTTCATTTTTCTCTTTGTATCATTTATCCTTTCCTTCAAACTCATGTAACTCTCTAATACGTTCATTCCTTATTTTTATCATTCTTTTCACACCTAACAACGCCTCTAAAGATTGTCTACTATCTCAA
>JABUQX010043727.1:0-30000 GCA_015478945.1 Trachelipus rathkii
CCGGGATTTATATATATATACTTAATACTAAATATATAAGAAAGGTATGAATAATATATATTATTTATATATATATATATAAATATATTATATATATATATATATATACTAATAAGCAGACCATATCACACGCACGATGAAAATATGTTATTTTATTAAAAGTTATCAGATTTTAAAGTATGATAAATATGGCAAATACTAATAAGCATAAGAATTCGTAGATATTGATACACTCTACTCTCCTTTGAAAAGCATTGCTCTCAGATAGAAACAAAAAAGACTAATAAATAAAAAGAGCTGCTCCTTCTAACTATTACCATATAGAAATGTAGAATTGAGCATAGCTTCTATCTAATGGCTGAAAGTTGAGCTAAAGAAAAGGTGAGTACTGTGTGCTGAAACGAATATTTCTTGCAGTTAATCCTGAAAGGAAGAAGGGGATACTACGCACTTGAGATTTTCAGTAACAGTGTCCGGTTATAATATCGATAGCATCATAGGAAAGCATGATACAGAATGAACAGACGGCTAGAGAACGTGATGGAAAAGAATTATGAATAGCAAGGAGAGGGGTTGATAAGGTTAAAGCCTAAACTTCCTTTAAAACGGTGGGCTGTTATGAGATCGAAATGCCACTCAGATACGTGACGCAATACTCCAAACAACGTGCAGTTGAAAAACAGGCAAGTTGGCACGGTATGGAGTATCTGAAGGAACTTCCAAATGACACCTAACCTCCTAGACTAAAAAGCTTTGATTAAAAGAAACCACAATATCAAAATAGACGAAGTTCGGAGCTGTGTAAAATGTGAAGGAATTGAGTTCTGGAGGATTGAAAGACCAACATGTTTTCTCTTACCCAGTTATGAATATGAAGAAAAGATCAGAGTGATAGGTCGAATTACACCACTAGCGTCTGTTATTTGCTGTAATATCATATATATATTATATATATATATATATATATATATATATATATGTATATCTATTATAATTATATTATTATATATATAATATATATAATATATATTATATATATATTATATATCTATAGTATGCCTTTCCTGAAGTTTTACACAATGGTCATTTTTGATTTTTTTTTTTTTTTTTTATATTGCTAGTATATAACTATACAATTGAATTTAAGTGGTGACGGACATGAATCAAAAGTTGAATTAGATTTAAAGATAATTTTATTAAAAAAAAAATAATATTAATATTCTTTTAAAAAAGTATATTGTTCGATAACCCGGCAACACCGGTGCATAAAATGAATATATTTCTTCTTTTTTGTGTTTATTTTACAAAAAAAAAAAAAGTAAAAAAAAAAAATTCTCAAATATTTTAAGGAAATATAATAATGTTTTAGGGGGCCTCGAGCCGATGGGGACAGACGGGGACGAGTCCCCCGTCGTCCACACTAGAGAGCGAGAGATCCGCCGATCTCTGAATATCTATTGCAGTCCTACTTTTAAGGGTTTCGTTATTTAAATCATAAAACGACTGTACAAAAAACATGTAAAATATGTAATATAAATAAAAATTAAAAAAATAAAAAAATTATCCTAAATATTTTCATTTTTTTGAAGAAATATTAATATAAAGGGATTTTATATAAATTATTGTAAAAATTATATTATATTATTGATCATGTCGTTACCTTAAATTCATTGTTTAGTATCATTTAGCAATATACTAAAAAAAAAAAAACAAAAAAAAAAAAAAAACTGACGTAGTCAGAAGCCTTTTCAGGTTAATTAGATATTTTGAATCATGTCGTCACCCACTTAATTCATTGTTTGTAGAAATACTTAATAAAATATTAACAAAAACACAAGCATACTCACACTTCAATATTGTCAAACAAGAATTCTGATTACATAGCGAATATAGAATATATATATAGTTGGAGACACACATGCCAACATATTTATATGTCTATTATATATATATAATATATAAATAATATATATTTAATTCAATTTATATAAATGAGTTATAATATATATTAATATATATATAATAAATATTACCATACACATCACATACGCAAATAAATTATATATCATATATATATATATAAATATAATATATATAATATATATATATATACATATATATAACATGCCAACATATTTATATGTATATGTTATATAAGAAATATAATTATAGACCCATATGAAATACACAAGCATACTCACACTTCCGAATTATTGTCAAACGGAATCCACAAAATGATCAGTATTTGAGATTTTCGATAGCAAGTTTGAGCACGATTGAGCATGTTAACCCAATGATTCTGGTTCAAAGTATCATATATTAACAAGATTTGAGTTGATTAATAGGTTTTAAAAAAAAAAAATCACAAAATTCACCAATGTTGCAATTATTAAAAACGAGGTGAATACTTCTTGTTAATCTGGTTTTAATTATTTAGTTTTTGAGAGATGAGGGAATTCAATACAGTTAATACTTTCTCCATATTTGCAATGTCAGCAAAAGTTAATCTAAGTCATAGTCAGTTAAATCTCCTGTTATGGAAATTAATTATGATGGATAAATAAGAGAATATTTTTACACATTTAAATGGAAAATAATAACACACGATATATATTTTTCGTTTGCATTCTTTAAGAAAGATAAAATAATGAATAATCTATTCTAAAGGTTTGCTAAAAGTGATTTTTGAAACATCAGAATACAGCTTTCGGCATTTGTGTACTACCTGTAAAACATATTGTTTCTGCTTCTCATCTTTAGTGAGGAGGTTATTCAAGTCTGTAATTAATTTCACCCTTTTCTGTCACATCATTAACGACCTTATTGACTTCACAATCCCCAATCCTTCTTTAAAATGTAATTTTCAAGCCAGCTCCTGGGGGGTTCTCTGAGAAAATCTGCGTTAATCTGGAACGCCAAGAAATTCATGGTCCCCTTGGTAATTAAACATAGATAAAGTGCTAACACCAAAAAGGAAATTTAACCAACTGGTGTCTTCGAAATTTGGGGTTTGCAATTCTTGAATTTTCTGTCTCGGTCTCGGTGTCATTTAGGACTTTGTTCGCCATGTTTCGATTTTTCTTCGTCTGAAATGGTTTGAAAAGAACAAGAGGGCTACCAATTCTGCATTGAAAATACCACAGGAATGTTTGAGAATTTCACCCAGAGCTCTTTACAGAGATATTTTGTCAATCTTTCTGATAGGTCCAACTTCGCAGAGGTCAAAGTCTTGCTTGGGGGCCAAGGTGCTTTGTGAGCATTGAACCAAGCTTTGCAATAACACTTAACGAGAAAAATGCAGAGATCTTCTAGACAAGTTGTCTTCTGACTAGTTTGAAAGTTGTCCCGCGGAATAGAAATATCTTCAAACAATAGATGGCCTTGGCCATCACCTGGCATGACTGATGGCACCTGGAGATTTAAATTCAACTTCCGTTCAAATTCATGCTGCCTAAAACGCAATACCAAATGTAGGACGTCCTTGTAATCGTTCTGGGTTTGTGGTTCCGTGAGTTTAAGTGTTTACTACATCCGCATTATGTTGGTAATGTCAAAGGTAGATGTCTTTTTCACAATTTCGTTGATCGATATCCCGAGTCAGTATTGCTTTTTGGTTAGCTTGCCATGATTTGGAATCTCTTGATATTGATCAGGGTTGAGGCCCAGTTGTTGATCCGAATTTACATTCGAAACACTCTCAACATGGAAAGACTATCTAAGAATATGTGCGCAAGCGTAGGTAAAGCAGCTTCTACCCAGATGTTTTTCCAAATATTCGTACAAGCCCTTTGAGCTTCTGTGTTTGATGCAATTGTGTCGAAACCTGTGATAGTATGTAGAGACACCCATTCCTCGAGACACTCATAAACAGCCAGGGCTGTTCTTCACCTTTACTAGTGCTTGTGCCTGCTACAGGAACTCTAGCAGTTGTTCATTTTCACCATAAGAAATTACAACAGCTATTCGTTTCTTCTGCTCTGTCTTTAGAAGTCTGGTAGAAAGTTTTCGTCCAATGATCTACAACAGCTTCTTCTATGGTATACTTAAAGATTGTTCAGATCTTCTCAGTGTATTGTTTCCTTGATACTTTTCGCCTTCATGGATGGTGTTTTTTTGACAGTTTGAAGCTCTATTGATTCTCGCCCAAGTGCTCTATGGAGCTATGCAGTATTCGTGTGGCTTCTGTCAGATACTTAACCGATCCAACAACAGAGATAGTTCATGGTTAAAATTTTCTAACGCCAAGCTTCATCCTTTTGCTATGAGGTGGTGGTCCAGGAAGTTCCTCGATTTCTTGAAAGTACAAACGTCCATTGGCAGCACATCTTCGAATATCTTCATCGCATGTGTTTTTCTCTTTCATCATCGTCTCATCTTCTTCATCATCAGTCTCTAAGAACAAAAGAAGAGAAAGAAAGGACAATTAATTAATGAAAATAGTTAAGTTACGTTTGCTTATCTTGTTTTGCTGTGCTTTTTGTAAAAACCAAAACAAAAAACCAGGGACGAAACGGTACTAGCAAATAATCAATGTTTCAAGGCAAAAATAAAGAATCTTACCTGTCGATAACATGTCCGCTTTCGACTTGCTCGTCTCATTTTCGCAGTTTCCTTTTTGTAGTTTTCTTTCGTTCAGCTCGACTAACTTCAGATCAACTCCAAGCATAAAGCCTGGCCGACCCTTTTCCTTTGTTTCAAAAGAAACTCTTGTCTTCTTCTGATTTCATCATGGCCAAAGCATCTTGATGGGCGATATCAAAAGATATCCTCTACCTTTGAGGCGAACTCTTTGATTTTGTTCTTTGCAGCTTCTGATTGTTTATAAACTGTCTTTTGTCATTTCTCCACCTGCGTGCTAAGTTTCTTCTACATTTAGTAATAGCTATTCACATGTTTGTAGGATTCCGTGCTTTCCACAGAAGAACAAGAACTTCTTGTAATGGTATTCTTGCTGTCTCTTAGATTCAATTCACAGTACGTGCACAATTTGTAAGAAACAAGTGGCAAAACTTGGACTATTGAGGGCAAGTTACAACCGGTTAGCTGTTGAAACCGGATTAGCCTACAATGAAATTTTATCTTTGGTTCTGCTTCTTATGGAGAGGTGGAAGCCATTCTTTTACGTATTTTATTTTGATGCTGGAAAAATATAATAATATATACATTACAACGAATATTGGTTCGGAAATTAGATGTAAAATTAACAAAACAAAAGAATAAACTGAAGAGTCTCTTAATCTAAATTTTACATGATGATAATGATGATGAGGCTGTTATATCTGTGAGGCTAGAAGTAGAAATAAATATATATAGAATATAAATTGTGACAATAATATTGCCTTTTACATTTGAGACAGAAAATCATGAGAAATAGATGGGCTTCCGGGAGATACGGCCCCAAAACGTCGCTAGTCAGCCAAAAAACGGTTTTTGTAACTTTGAGCCACAGCGGACGGGTTCACATGTCCACATGGCTCCAAAATTTAAATAACCTAAAGTCTGGAGACGCTAATCACGTTGTGGGGTTTCCCGTAACAAAATTCCAACATCAATTTTTACGGTCACCCTAAATATATGATATATTATATATATATATATATATATATATATAATATATAATTATAATATATATATATATATAATATATATATATTATATATATATATATTATATATATATAATATATATATATATTATATATATATATATACTATATATATATATATATACTATATAAGCTAGATGCCTGGGAGTTCATAATAGCAAACCTACTATGATTCTTCTACTCGATTCTATACTTAAATTTTCATCAAAGCAGTTTGTTGCGTCATGAGACCGCACAACATTCTTGTTCTTGTTTAATAATATGAAGTTTTGCTGAATTTTTACTCCTTGTGGCTTAGCATATTGTCAAATCTCAGCTAAATTCATTTGTTCTGCTATTTATTCCTAATTTAAATGATTTTCTAAATTTCTCGACTACTGAATCTAAATGAGCACCATTTTCTATCCTTCTTCTGTAATTCTGAAATATCATTTCAAAATTCATGTTATATCATAGCAATTGACTCCCTTCTAGATCTCAAGTTACAGTCGGTGAACTTTCTTTTCATTTCTGGACGAAAACGTTCCCTTAGTAGCCCCTTTTCTCGTCTATATATTCCTGTGTATTATTATATTATTATTATTATTATTTATTAATTATTATTATTATTATTTTTTATTAATTATTATATTATTATTATTATTATTATTATTATTATTATTATTATTATTATTATTATTATTATTATTATTATTATTATTATTATTATTATTATTATTATTATTATTATTATTATGTATTATTATTTTATATTGATTATTATTATTTATTAATGGAAAATTAAATATTATTATATAGTGAGATTAAAGTATTTTTGATTTTGATTTTGATTTGATTTTTCTATCAAGAATAAATATGAGAGATGGTGCTGCTCCTTAACCATAACCCTGATCTCCTTGGAGATGAATTCAACATTCTTTACCTTTTATAAACTTTAAATCCTTCTCCTTATGCTGTTAAACTCTTTCCAGCCTTGCGTTCCTCCGATCACTTTCTTATATCTGCACCTGTTCTATGTCTTCGAGTCTTCGCAACAAAATCCCAGTCTTGGTGTTGAAAGCGTTTGTGTCACTTTAGTGGTTCGAGCTGATCGGACTTCTTCGATTTCCCTCAAAATGGTTATTGCTTCGGCTAGAGTGGTCCCTCTGAATACGCAGATTGAATAATCGAGTTGGTTCTCTCTGGTATAGAAGTATACATTCTATTTTCTTTCGTTTCATCTAAAACTAATAAACCTTGGCTTAACTCTGCCTGTTCTCTTGTTATTCGATGAATGAACGCTACTTTCAGCCTGTGAGTTGTCAGTTTCAGGAAAGATGTATCTTCAACTCCAGAATCCATGCTCTTTTTTTCACCCGAAATTGTGCTAATTCCGTCCTGCGTGACACTAAGAACTTTTTACCAAAGAAATTGATGTAATGATCTTTCTGGTTTCTCTTCCTCATACTCTAATTCAGGGATAATGCCATAAAAAATCAACTCTAACTTTGCTTCTCTAGTTTCGTATACGGGATAACATTCTCATTAAGCTGAACTCCTCCCTCAAACTTTTGCCTCTAATTTCTCTTTATACGACTCAAGAGATATTCTTTCTTTTCCACTCACATCTAATTCCTATAAGCCCACAGTTATAATTTCTTCTAAACATTTTATTTCTGCTCTCTCCGAGCTTATTAAAAAGATGTACAGCCCTGATGATATGTCATCTGTAATATTTAAAACATGCTTCTGAGCTTACATTATACCTTGTTAATTCATTTTGTAAATGCCTGTTAACTTCAACATTTTATTCCTGCTTTCTCCGACCTTAATACTAAGAAGATGTACAGGCCTGAGGGTATCCCAACGTTAACTTTTAAAACTTGTGCTTCTGAGTTTGTATCATGCTTTGTTAACCAATTTTGTCTACGCCTATCAACTTAACATTTCCTTCTTGCTGAAATGCGCTCGTTATTCAACTTTTGTTAAAAAAGGGGAACCCATTTCAATCCTATAACTATCGTCCTATTGCTTAACCTCAGTACTTGAATCTCTCATTAACTGAAAGATATGGAAACATCTTGCTTCTTTTAATTTTGTCTGCGACCGCTCGTAAAACTTCGGGAAAGGAGAGCAAGATTGGTGATATTCTTCCCCCTCTTTCTGGTTTTTAGCTCTCTGTTCCCTGGCATTTCGATGAACCTTTTTGATGTATCGCTATACATATAGAAAGACTTCGATAGAGTATTGTACAAAAGCTTTTATTTCTAAACTTCCCTTTTTCGGTATCTATCCTCCTCCCTGTAAAATTCTCTCTTTTTCCCTCTTCGGTCTTCTACAGCAGTTATTGTAGATGTTCAACGTTCAGACTTAAAATGTGAAAATAGTGGTGTTTTTCAGGAATCCTATCCTCATCATCCTCATTATCCTCACTTCATTAATGATCTATCTATCATTTGTCCAATATCCACATTTCATTATTCTTTAATTAACAGAAAATAGCCGATGCTTGAGGGTGACCCTAGAAAATACTAACTCCTGATGTCTTCTTGTATTTCTAATTGAAGCAGAAGAATGAGTTGTTTTCAAGCTCAAAAAAATCAATTCTATTCGACATAATATTCCAACACATCTAAACATCTTTTAAATACCACAACTTAAACCTTGCATCTGTCCTTATATTTCACGAGTGTTCCCTTTTTCCTCGTGATGTTCTCGGACAGGAAAACATTGTTTCTGTCATCAAACAAGCTTCTAATAGGTGGTGTTCTCATTTTTAAAACCTTTTCCACATCTAACCCAGTTGATCTCTTCGTATAGTGAACATGTTTGTAATAACTAATAAATATCATAACCTCTGCCGATCTGACTACTGAGAAAGAATATTCTTAATGTCTTAATGTCTTAATTTATAAAAACTTAAAATTAGTAAAATTGGTAATCTATGGGTCTTACTTTTTGGATTTGTTTTTCGAAGTGATTTTGCTCTTAGGGAAATTCTCATAAGTAATTCTGCCTGTAGTTTATAGTACCTACTAAACTTAGTAGGGGTAAATTGATTAGTTGAAGGTAAAGAAGAATAGCGAGAAAGGATTGATAATAGTATGAAAACAGAATTTTAACCTTTTCTTTTACCTGAATTATTCATTTATTTGAAACCTTTGAAGGTTCATACTTTTCAAAAGGTTGCATTTTGAAGGTCTAAGCGTGGAAAAATGTACTAGTAAATTTTGAACCATTAAGCAATAAATGAAGGAAAAGAATATCACTATTATACTTGTATTACAACTTAAAAGCTAAATATTGGATAATCAATAAAGAGAAGAAATTAAATGGATAGTTATATAATCATTTTATACATTCATACGGTTTTTCAACAGTCGAGCTTGAATCTTTGAATGTAATTCTAAACTATTAAAAAATTGATTACTTCGTTTTTCATTCTAATAGTTTATTTTTCAGAATATACAAACTATTTATACTTCTACATATATATACTCTTCATTTAGTTTTATTTAGGATATTAAAACTTTAGCTATATATTTTCTTATAAACCGGTATGGTATCTTCTATTTTATTATTTTTTAAAGCGGAATTTATATTTTTGTCTCCCTGATATCCATTTTCACTAAATTTCCCTATAGTAATGACAATAAGAGTTTTACTTCTTTTTTACCTGAATTATTCATTTATTTTGAACCTTTGAATTTTAAACAAGTGAACACGTTGAATTCCATTTTGAAAGGCCTTAAACGTGGAAATGTAACTAGTAATTTTGAACCATTAAAGCCAATAATAGTGAGGGAAAAAAATCTCACTAAATTATTGTATTACAACTTAAAGCTAAATATTGGATGAATGAATAAAGTAGAAGAAATATAAATGGAAGTATATAATAGTTTTTATACATTCACACGGTTTTCAACAGTGAGTTTGGTTTTTGAATGAGAACCCGTAGAGAAGTAAACAATTTTGACTGTTTTGGTACCAGCTGTCAAGCAATAGGGTAAATATGTGATGGCTTGAGTAGCTATATCCTAAAGCATCCTAGTATATATCAGCTTCGTAAACTTCAGGTTTTTCCAACATCAACAAGGTATATATTTTAATAGAAGTGCAAAATTTCGAAAATTTTCAAAATTGCAGTATAATTAATTAAATAAATTTAAATTAGTTTCTTAAAATAGTGATAATATATTTTTTTTACATGCTATATACTTTCATATAAGGGATGAATAAAAAAATGACTTAAAACAAATTCAATCCTTCGAGCCTTTGGTAATTAGTGTGTAGGTTGGGATAGAATCGTAAGAATATAGCACATGTCATTTTCCTTCTGAGGTATTTCGAAAAAAGAGGTTTAGGTGTGTTATTGATAATAATTAATCAATTGATTACATGTTTTGTAAACCATGTGTCCCCGCTGGTGCAAGAACGTGTTTGGATTATAAGTTAACCGTAATCCTAAAAGCATTTCGATAACTATTTATAATGATCATAGGGTATTCAGTCAAAAAGATGCATGAACGAACTGAACCGAGATTGGCTATAGGGTCACGTTTTTGATAAAGAATTTGACCAACAAGATGTAGAGATAATGGAGAATTCATAGATTGAAATCGGAAAGAAAACTAAAAGTGAGAAGACGACATTACATAAAAAAGAAATAGAATAGTAAAAGGACGTTGGGAAATCTCCATGACAGGCAATATCAAGAGATAATTTGCAACTTTGGCAGGCACATCCCTACCTAGGCCTAATTTCGTCTCAGGCACTAAGAAACTTCCTGAATATTTACTTAACTGGAAGTGTTACTCAAATTCTAAATTATTTTTTTTTTTTTTTTTTTGAAATATAAGAAGACTGTCAAGGTTGTAAATTTGAATTCAGAATTTAAACAACTTGCTGAGAAATATCTGATATTAGAAGTATGATCCCATATTATATAAAGATCGCGCTGGGTTTCCAATCCTTATACGCAGAATCACTATGGGAAATAGTTCTGATTAATGTCGTGAGGATATAACTAATATTAAAAGCTATTACAAATTATTTTAATGAATAGATAATCATATAATCTTACCTTGATTATTAATATACTAACTTATGAATGTTGGATCATCTAAAGGTTGCAAGTCAAAAAAAATAAAATATTTTCTACATTGTATGATATATATATATAATATATATATAAATATATATATATATTATATATATATATATTATATATATATATATATATATATATATAGATATTTTTCTATTATTCAGGTCTAGACCGTGGACGTAATTTTCCAAAGATTTTTTATTAAAATTAAATGATGTCTATATTTCTTCATTATATAGTCAACCAGGTTGTTTTAGTTAGTCCTGGAGTTGGTATCTGTATTGGATGATTGTTAGCAATCATTTAAATGATAAACATTGATTCAGATGAATTGACGATGCAAGAGGTAATACATATACACCAGTATAGTGTATAAGAAGCTGTAAAATATATAATATATATATATATAATATATATAATATAATATATTTATCAGGAGTTCTCTACCATTACTCCAATCTGCCTCCCAAAACAGACAAGACAGGATATTGATATAGAGGGGTGGACCCCGGATCAATAATTTTGTTTTAAAAAAAAAAAAAATAAAAATATTAAAATATAAAAAACCAAAAAAAAAAAATGAAAATGAACTTCACATTGTTCTAAAAAAATTATTATATTTAGTAAATAAGTATGCAAGTTGCCATGGTTAGTACATGTGCTCGACTATCTGTGGGGGCTTTAACGGAAAAGAACCTATATATATTGTAATGTTATTTATTTATTCATTGCCCCTAGACTCCTCTAAATGGACAGCCTGCATTTCCAGGAAACCAGCTACCTCCCAGGCGGGCCACAGTCCCGTCAGGATGTGATTTGTATTGTATTTGTAGGGTGTGGATGGTTTTGGGCATTTCAAGGAGTAGGTGTATACGACAGTTTCTGGCTCATCGAGCTCGTCTGACAGAGGGGATGGAGTTGTTGAAGTTGGAATCTATGTAATATTCTTGAAAGTTGGGTGATTGACCGGATCTTATCTTGGAGAGGGAACTGTGTTCTTCGTGAGTAGGTTTTTTTGTGAAGGGACATTTGGGAGGGTAGTGTTTGTGAGGTTTTAGTTTTTGGACAGTTTTATAGATCTCTGTTTAAAATATAAAATGAATATGATTTTGTTAAGGGGTGTTATTTGGGGATGGGATGGTTCTGAGAGTTCGCCATAATAGAGGGCTGAGGAAGAGGGGGGATTTCAGGCGATGAGGTGTGTGTTCCTGAAAGTAGTTGTGACAGGGTAGGAAGGGTCAAGAGTAGTGGATTGTACGATAGTATCGGTATCGGTAGTATGGGCCATTTTTGATGGTATCGGTATCGGATCGGTTAACAGGCCGATACTAGCCTGATACTTCTACTTTTTGGGTGAAAAATTATAGAAAAACTTTTAGATTCAATAATTAAAATCTAGTTCGATATAGGAAAGCTATAGTACCAAGTTGATGTTTTTTTTTCCTCGATTCTTTGAAACTTAGATTATTTTAACAAGCGTTTCTTCATCACTAGTAAGTAATTCATTTATATCTTGAACACTATGATTAATAACATTCAATAAACTACTTTTTTAGTTGATCATTAGTAATTTTTTTTTTTTTGTACGCAATTTTTCGTGAGAGCGGTGTGAGTGCGTGGTGTTTTTAAACTCTGAATTATTCCCATATTTAGATATTTGCCTGTAAATAGGGTTATACGTTTTAAATTTAGGTTTTAGCGTAGAATAAATTTTCCTTTTTCCTTTGGTTTTTGTCTATTTTTTTTTTTTTTTTTTTTTGTGATTGCGTGTGCGATAGCAGTGCGTGTGATGTGCGTGTGCGTGTGCGTTTGCGTGTGCGTGTATGATAGGAGATTTGCACTAGGCGTGGCTTTTCTTTTGACTTAACAACATAATGGCTGCTCTAACTCGCCATCCCATGGATATATACCTCTCCAACTCTAAACTATTTTATGCTCTGCTTGAGACCCAGATGGCTACAGAATTCTCCTTCATGCGGTTTAATATATCAACTATTAACTTATTATAATCTTCCGTCTGAAGGGTGGAGTATGTCCCTATGTAAATATAAATTCCCTTATAACGACGTCTCGATAATCTCGAATCTCCTAACTTCGATGTTCTGCTTAAAATCTTTCTTTTTCTACTACAATATCTGGCTTCTGTTCCTGTTTCTTCCCGAAGGAGTTCAACTCTATTTTGATTACTCACTTATCCTCACGAACTGTTATATCTCTCAATCCAAATACTGAGTCCTCTTTCTGGGATTTCATGTACACAAAACTGAATCTGTTTGGATTCCTCTCGTACTGATTTAGTTGTGAGGAGCCGAATCATTGTATTCTCAACGATTCTTGGAGCAAACTGATTAAATGTACACCATTCCGGATCGTCCAACCGATTCTTGAAAAATCACTTGACCTATGTTTCACCACTAGTCCTTCTCTCTTATAAATAACCACCTTCGCTCCTATCGGTAATCTGACCACAACATATCACTTAATTGTAATACTTTCTCTCCAACAATCATCATCCTGCCTAGAATGCGTTTTTTCTGGCACTTTGATCGGGCCGCTTGGGGGGCTATGCGTTGCTTCTACGCTAACTATAATTGAAGTTGACTGCTTTGACCTCTGGTGACGCTTCATTATTCTGCCGATAAAGTGGAATGTAAATGTTATGGGATGCAGGTTCATTCTCTTGGACTAAATTCTTTTTCTTCCTCAAATCCATGGTTTCGATCGTGCTGTTCCCTGGCCATTCAGGCTAGAGACAATGCTTATCGGGTGTGCAAAAATTCTCGTTCTCCTATCACTTTTGCCAATTTTCATTCAGGCTAGAAATTGTTGTCAGGGATACTCTCGACGAAGCAAAGCGGCACGTTTCATTAACGAATGCGCTGACCTCCTTGTTTCCTATGACAAATCTTCTCTGGCTCTTGCATAATAACATTCTCTAAACAACTCTGTAAATCATCCTTTTCTCCTCTTATTCGTCTCTATGATCCTGTGTTAATACTCACCTGTAAAGGCCAATCTCTCTTTGGGCTCCTATTTTCCTCTAATTCGACCCGGACGATTCTGGTATTCCTCTTTCTCCCTCCTTCTCCTCTCAGGTGTCCTATGCTTTGACTTGTCATTTAAATTTGATGGGTGCATGATGAGCTCCTTGAAATCTTATTAAGTAAGGAAGGCGGGTGGCCGATGCATTCCTCTCGAGTGTTTGAGGAGTGTGCACGTGTGACGCACCCCTCGTTCAAGCTATATTCTCTATTCCTCAATACTAGCACTTTCCCTCAGTGTTGGAACGCGCATATGTCCCTATTCGAAAAAATGATGCTGCTGCTGATCCTTCTAACTATCGCCCTATAGCTCTCACTTGTATTCTTTCTAAGATTTTTGAAACCCTTCTCAACTCTCACTCTTAGATCATCTGGAATCTTTTTTCCTCTTGTCTGATCTATAGTACGATATGGTGGAAAGGGCTCTCATTCATGGTGCTCGAGATCACTGGGCTATACTTTTCCTACTTACAGATTATGGTTTTCCGCCCTTAGAAACTACGAGAAGACTTGTGTGTGGCGCTTGACATATCAAGAGCATTTGACCGGTATGGCAAGCGTCACTGCTGTCTAAGCTCCTTTGTGGTTCCTTCTTCTCTTTGCTTACTTATGTCTACTTTCTTTCAAATCGCTCAAGTTGGTTGTTGTTGATGGGGCTGATCGTCTTCTTTTTCTGCTCCAATGAGTGGGGTTCCTCGGGTTCTGTTTTATCTCTTCTATTTTATTCCTGCTTTTCATCAATGATCTTCTCAACCTGCACATCTAACTCTATCACCTCATAGGTCGATGACTTGACCTTCATTCTTCAACTCATATCAATTTCGCTCCCTCTTTTACTTCTAGAATTGCCGTCTCGTCTTAAATCTTTCCGATTCTTATTCTCGCTGATCTGGACAGATTGGGTTGGGTCGTCTCAGCTTGTGAAATTTAATTCTTTGTAAAAACCAACTTCTACAAATCTCTCTCTCTAAGACACTAAATTTTCCTATCTCTTTCGACGGTTCTCTCGTCTCTCCTGAGATATAAACATCCTTGGCCTTAACATAAACAAAAAATGTTTTTGAAACCTCACATCAAAGGTTGCTAAGGCGCCTCAAAGAAACTGGGAGTTCTGTTAGAGTGCGAGACTTTTTTTTCCTCTTCTCAGTTACTCCACTATACAAGGGTTCATCCGCCCTTATATGAGTACTGCTCTCATATCTGTGGGGCGGGGGCTCTGGTTTCATCCGGTTTTGGATAGGGTCGAGTGCAATGCCAAAGTTATATAAACTGTCTTGTACTTTCTGTTCACTTGACCTTTATATTTGCGGCGCGATGTCTGCTTTATATCTTTTCTATAGGTACTGTAGCGGAAAGTCGAGGAATACACTCGCGTACCACCACTTTACGACGCCCCTCCGTAGCACAAGGGGTGCTGTGTGGCATGATAGTTTTTGGGTGATGTTAGTAACTCCAGACTGGTTCGCCGCGGTGCTTCTTTCTTTCCTGCACCTCTGTTCTGTGGAAATCTCTTCCATCATCTGTGTTTCCTCCTCAATTTAATTTCCTCACTTTAAAGCTGCGTCTGTGCTCATCTGTATATTTGCGTTAGATGGATATTTGAGGCGTTCACACCACTCATTGAATAGGGTTACTGCCGGAGCGCGGTGACAACTGTAAAAAATAAATAAATATAGAGATTCTAATAAGGAATTTCCTTAAGCTACTGAAACCCCCAAAGAATGGCACCTGCCGACGGTGAACCATTTTAGAAAATGCATTACAATGCCTAACCGGGAGCTTGCTCGCTTGAACAAAAAAAAAAAAAAAAAAAAAAAGGAGACAGAGAAGTGGAACCGCCTGATCTGCAACCCTGGCAACATCACTGATTGTGACGATGGTGGCTTTTCAATAAATAAACCTACTGAAGAGAGGATGTGATATGTTTAGACTCTGATAAGTTCATAGCCGAAATTGCATTGACCTCTCATTCACCTTCAAAGGAATCAACACCATGGAACTCACGTAAAAACTGAGAGAAAGTCTCAAGGACAGCATAATTCAAAATTTGCAGTCTGTGAAGAGAAGATGAGGCTCTACCAGAAAACATGAGATGCTGCCTACAGAAGAGAATCCTTTCATGCGGGGCGCATGAAAATGGGCCAAAGTTTTCAATATTATCAGTGCTTGCAGGCCAATAATTATCAGCACCTCTTTCTTACATCGAGAGAGAGAAGAGTATTTTATAAGTGTAGGTTAGGAATGTAACACCAAAAAGGAACAGTCTCTCGCAGAATACTATGAAAGCTTAATGTTTTTTTGCATCACAATTCTGTGAATTTTTGAATTTGAGTATTGAATGATATCTATCTAAAGGAGTATTTTATTATGTCATGTTTTGAGTAATAGCGTTTTTTTTATTTTAAGTTTTCTCGGATGATTAATTGAGGTCTCTTTTTAAATATTTTTATTCTTTAATATTTAGCTAGTTAAAGAATTTTCTAAGTGTAAATTGTAATCATGTTAAAACATGAAAGCTATTAGCTAACTTTGTTAATACTTACTTGAAAATAGAATGGAATATTTTTAAATAAACACAAACAATAAAAAAGTTATTAATATTATATTTGGCATATTTTAATTCCTTAAAGGTACTATTTTGTAATTTATAAAATAAATATATCTGAACGGCAAAGCAAAATATGAAATATAAATGAAAATGACTAAGTGTTTGTACAGGGAATGCAATCTGAGTTGCTAGCAGTGCACAATGTTCTATCTTAGTATTGTATTTATTATATATTTAAAGATCGGTATCGTATCGGTATCGTATCGGCACCCTAAAAAAATATGAGTATCGGTATCGGTATGGTATAGCCTCTTTTCTGGTACGGTACATCCTAGTCAATAGTCTTTGGCATAGAATTGGGTTCTATCAATATCAAGATGGTCTAGATTTGGTAAAATTTTGTTTCTTCATGGCAGATGTGAAGTGCGGGTGGTTCAGGCAACCAGTTATTGATCATAGGGCGTTTTGTATTTTTTGTAATTTTAATATTCCTATTAGTGAGGGAGATTAGTGGGTATCAGACTGTTGATCTGTAGTTGATTGCTGTTCTTGAGAATTGTTTCAATATTGTTGACAGTGTGGATGTTTCATTGCTGATGTTAAGTTGGGATAGGTACAGAGTACATTCAATTTCCTGTTTTGTTGTGCTTATGATGTTTTGGATGTGTGGTGTGAAGGTGAAGTGGGTGTTGAAGATTATACTTAGTATTTTCTTTCTTTTTATATCATTTATTAATTTTAATTTTTATTTGGGGTGGAGTGATTTCTCTTACATGGTAAAAAATGGGACGGAGTATGTCTGGGAGAGGATGAGATGAATAAATTAATATTTTTAGGGTTAAATAAATTCTGATTGAGAATTTGTGGCGGTGGGTAAGGAGGGTCGTATGGTTATAGTTTATCATCTGCGTATAGGTAATTATTTTTTGAGTTACGAGATTGGGGGTGGGATAATCGGCCAGTAAATAGGTTGAAGCAGAAATATGGGACAGAATGGTCCCTGGGGGACTCCCTTCCTTAATTTACTTTTTTGAGTCTGTGTTTGCTTTAGATAACCATTTCTTATAACAGTAGATATAATAATATACAGATGTATATATAAATACATAAAAAAATTTTTATAACATATATATTGTATATTTTAAAATGATATTTTACATTATACTGTAAATATTACTACTTAATGAATATATATCACGGGAGAAAGGGAAAAGAAGATCTAGAATTTAGACTAAAAAGAAGGCAAAAATTCTCAACACAGCTACTTCATAACGTTCTAGAAGAATTTTGTCTGAGGAATGATGAACCACATTAGTTAGGACAAGATTAGTTAGTCATTAGTTAGTCATTAAGTAGCGGCTACCAAAAAGTTGTCAAATCTACATAAAATATTTTAATATTTTTATTGATTCAGAAATGTGAAATGAAAATCATATATAATAAAACAAAATTAAGATTTTAACAAACTCAAGAGGAGCAACAAAATTTGTATTCCAATTCTTTTCAAAAAATTTTAATTATAAGTAGATATATAAGTTGGTATCTGAAATAATTTAGGTGAGGAGTGTCAAAATTATCCCATCAGGTCTTTTTTTGCAAAATGAATAAAAACATTATTTGCAATTGAAAATAAAGAAGCTTCACTATAAAAGATTTCTGGTCTAGTTGTGAAGATTTTGTCACTGTTGGTCAATTTGAAGATTGGAAACCCCCACCTGCCATTATACTCTTCCCATGAACGATTGAAGTAATACAACTATAATGTATTATGCAATTGACACCACCCTGGCTTAGAAAAATATATATATATATATATATATATATAATATATATAATAATATATATAAATATTAATATAATATTATAATATACTATATATATATTTATATCTATGATATTATATATTATATATATATTTATAATTATATATATATAATATATATATATATATTATATTATATATATATATACTATATATATATATAAATAATATATAAATATTATATATATATTCATATATATATAATAATATAATGTTTTTTTTTCTTTCAAACTAATAATGAATAATGATTCAGTTACCCCCTTTTTTTCCTAGCCATTTTAGTCATTAGTCTTCATTTACCAGTGCATTTCTATTCCATGGATTACATGCCCTTGATGAAGACCTCCAGAAGAGGACTGAAATTTATAATTGTAGTCAGACAGATTTAAAAATGGTAAGGGAAAAGTAGCTGCTCAGCGGGTATATTATTATTATTATGTATTATTATATGTATTAGTTTATTATTATATATATATATTATATATATATATATATAGGTAAGTAATACTATATATATATAGTATATACTATATAAAATTATAGTATTGTTAGATTTTAGTATAATAGATATATAACTGACGTAGATATAGACATATAACATAAATTGTAAAATATAGATTCTATTTTTATTATTTATTAATTATTATTATTATTAGATATTATTATTATTATATATATTAGTTATTATTATTATTATTATTATTATTATTATTATTCATTATTGTATATTATTATTAGATTAATTATTATTTGTATTATTTATTATTTTAGTATTATGTATTATTATTTTTTATTTTTATTAGTGTTGCCATCGGCTACTTAAAAGCTTACAAGAAAATGAAATCTACAAATCCATCATTATTAATAGCATGGGAAGAGAATGGTCAGTCCAAAGGTACTTCTTGTGAAATTATGATATGTTATCAATAATAATTAATAAAATAAATCTCGTACCTTTGGCTGACCATTTCTCCATGCTCTTAATAATGATGGATTCTAGACTTCAGAAATTAGATTTTAAGTAGCATGGCAAAACTAAATGAAAAATAAAAATAATAATATAATACTAAAAATAATAATTAATAATAATCTAGATCATAATAAATAATAATAATAATAATAATAATAATAATATAAATAATAATATATAATAATAATAATAAGTAATAATAAATAATAATAATAATATAAATATAATAATATAATAATAATAGAATATATAGAATCTAATATTTACAATTTATTTATATTCTATTATATCTAGTAGTTATATATCTATTATTACTAAATCAACATATATATAACTATATTTGTATATTATATATATTATAAAATAATATAATATATATATATAATATATATAATTAGTAATATAGATAATAATGAAGTAATATAAGAATAATTTAATACTAATAATAATATCCTGAGCAGCTACTTTAACCTCTCACGCCATTTTTTAAATCTGTTCTGACTACGAATTATAAATTTCAGGTCTCTTCTGGAGGATCTCTACTCAAGGCAAAATAGGGGAAGAAAGGTGGGTAATCCTGGAGATATATGCACTGTTGTTAAATGAAGACTAATCGACTAAATGTGCTAGGAAAAAAGATGGCAGTGTTAACTGAATCATTATCGTCATTATTAGTTGAAAAAATCAAAAAAACAATATATTATATAAATGTACTTAAGTATATATAATATATTATATAATATAATAATATAGTAATAAATTAGGAAGTGTGTAGGTATAAGTGCTGAACTAGAGTATATATAACGTTATATATATAATATATAAATATAATATAATTATATTTATTATATATATATATATATAATATATTATATATAATATATATTATATAATATATATATATATATATATATATCTATAATATATATATATATATATAAATATACTATATATATATATATATATATTATATACTATATATATATTATTCAAGACAGGGTGGTGTCAATTGCATAATACATTATAGCTGTATTACTTCAATCGTCGTTCATGGGAAGAGTATTATGGCAGGTGGGGGTTTCCAATCTTCAAATTGACCAACAGTGACAAAATCTTCACAACTAGACCAGAAATCTTTTATAGTGAAGCTTCTTTATTTTCTACTGCAAATATTGTTTTTATTCATTTTGCAAAAAAAAAACTGATGGGATTAATTTTGATGCTCCTCACTAAATTATTTCAAGATACAATTTATATATCTACTTATATTAAAAATTTTTGAAAGAATTGGAATACACAATTTGTTGCTCCCCTCTTGAGTTTGCGCCTAAAATCTTAATTTGTTTATTATATTGATTTTCATTCATTTCTCGAATCAATTAAAAATATTAAAATATTTTATGTAATTTTGACAACTTTTTGGTAGCCGCTACTTAATGACTAACTAATCTTGTCCTAACTAATGTGGCATATCTTTCCTAAGACAAAATTCTTCTAGAACTTTTATGAAGTAGCTGTGTTGAAATTTTTAGCCTTCTTCTTAGTCTCTATCCTAGACCTTCTTTTCCCTTTCTCCCTGATGTTATATATATTATATAATATATATATTTAATAGTTATATAGTATATATATATATATACTATATATGATATATATATAATATATATATATATATAATATATATATATATATATATATAATTATACTAAGCAAACTTTACCACTCGAACTCTAATCAAAACAGTGAATTAAGAAAGGGAGTCCCCCAGGGAGCCATTCTGTCCCATTTCTGTCAACTCTATTTACTGCCGTATCATCCCACCCCAATTCGTAACTCAAAAATAATCTACCTATGTAAAAAAAACAGAATAGATATAATATAACCTACCGGATCCCTCTTACCCACCGCCACAATTCTCACTCAGAACTTACTTAAATATCAACCTGGAAGATTGGCTTGACATCCATACAATGTCAGCCTCTGCAGAGATCAATCTATTACCTTAATCACCACTGATAGACACCAATCATCACTCCACCCAAAAATAACCTTAAACAACTTCATCATCCCCCTAGACAAAACACCCAAAATACTCAGTATAATCTTCGACACGCACTTCACCTTCACACCACACATCCAAAACATCATAAGCACAGCAAACAGGAAATTGAATGTACTCTGTACCCTATCTCAACATAACTTCAGCAATGAAACATCCACACTGTCGACAATATTGAAACAATTCTCAAGAACAGCAATCAACTACAGATCAACAGTCTGATACCCACTAATCTCCCTCACTAATAGGAATAAACTACAAAAAATACAAAACACTGCCCTATGATCAATAACTGGTTGCCTGAAAACCACCCCTATTCAACATCTGCATGAAGAAACAAAAATTTTACCAATCCTAGACCATCTTGATATGATAGAAACCCAATTCTATGCCAAGACTCTTGACTAGGGATGTACCGATACCAGAAAAAGGCCGATACCGTACCGATACGATACTCTATTTCTTTTAGGTGCCTATTTTTTTAGGAACCGATACCGATACTTTAAATAATATAATAAATACACAGTTATAAGATAGCTAACCTAGTTATGTGCACTCTAGCAACTTCCCTAATGCATTCCATGTACAAACAATACTTAGTCCTTTATATTTCATATCAGAATATGCAGAAGTTTATTTTATAAATTAAAATTAGTACTTAAGGAATAATAATTGCAAATATAATATTAATACTTTTTTATGTTTGTGTTTATTTAAAAAATATTCCATTTCTATTTTCAAGTAAGTATTAACAAAGTTTAGCTACTAGCTTTTATGTTTTAACTTGATTACAATTTACAAGAAAATTCTTTAAAACTAGCTACATATAAAGAATAAAAAAATTATGAAAGAAGAGACCTCAATTAATCATCCGAAAACTTAAAATAAAAAAACGCTATTCCTCAAAATAATAATAAATACTCCTTTAAGATAGATATCATTCAGTACTCAAATTCAAAAATTCCAAATTGTGACGCAAAAATACATTATGCTTTACCTAGTACTGAGCCGAGAGGACTGTTTTCTTTGGGTGTTTTACATTCCTACCTACACTATAAACTACTCTCTCTCTCTCGACTGATGAAGGAGGTGCTGATAATTATTTGGCCTCCAAGCACTGATAATTAAGTGAAAACCTTGGCCCCATTTCATGCCCCGCATGGAAAAGGATTCTCTTCCTGTAGGCAGCATCTCATTTTTTCGTAGAGCCTCATCTTCTCTTCACAGACTGCAAATTTGAATTATCTTTGCTCCCTTGATGACTGTCTCTTCAGTTTTTACCGATGAGGTTCCATGGTGTGATTCCTTTGAAGGTGAATGAGAATTCAATGCAATTGGCCATGAACTTATCAAAGTCTAACATATCCAAATCCTCAATCTTCAGTAGGTTTATTTACTGAAAAGCCACCATCGTCACTATCAGTGATGTTGCCAGGGGTTGCAGATAAGGCGGCTTCCACTTCTCTGTCTGCGCTTTTTTTTTTTTCTTTTTTTTTTGGTCATCAGCGAGCAAGCTCCTCGGTTATGCTATTTTAAAGCATTCTAGAAGGTGGTTGCACCGTCGGAGGTGCCATTCTTGTGGGGTATCAGCTAGCTTAAGGAATTCCTTATTAGTATCCTCTTATTTATTTATTTTTTTACCACGTGTCAGTTGAGTTTCGTTCAAGAAACCCTATTGCAAGGAGTGGGTGTTGAACGCCTCAACAAATCCATCTAACGCAAATTCGCAGGATGAGCACAGACGCAGGCCTTTAAAAGTGAGGGACATTAAATTTGAGTAGGAAACACAGATAGATGGAAGAGAATTTCCTCAGAACAGATGTGGCTGTAAAGAAAGAGGTACCACTGAAGCAAATCTGGATTTACAATCTCCGTACAATATTTATTGTGCCGACACACGGCACCCTTGTGCTAAACGAGAGGGCGTCGGTTAAAGGTGGTGGTACGCGAGTGGATAGTCCCCTCGAGCACTTGCCTACAGTACCTATAGTAAAGGGATAAAGCACCAACATCGCGCGCAAATATAAAGCGGTCAAGTGAACCTAGAACAGGACAGTTTATAAGTCCTTTGGCATTTGACTCGACCCTATCCAACAGCCGGATGAAATCCTGTAGTCCCCCCCCTCCCTAGATACGAGAGAAGTACTCCATATAAGGGTAGATGTGACCCTTAGAAAAGTTTAGTGACTGAGAAGAGGTAAAAAAAAAGTCTCGCATCTAAACAGAACTCCCATTTCGTTTGAGGCCGCCCTAGCAACACTGTGATTGAGGTTTTCAAAACTTTTTGTTTATGTTAAGGCCAAGGATGTTTATATTGTCAACAGGAGAGACGAGAGAACCGTCGAAAGAGATGAAAGTTAATGTGTCCTTAGGAGAGAGATTTGTAGAAGTTGGGTTTTAAAGAATTAAATTCACAAGCTTTAGAGACGACCCCACCGAAATTCTGTCCAGATCCAAGCGGAATAGAATCGGAAAGGATTAAGACGATAGGCAATTCTAGAATACAAAAAGAGGGAGCAGCATTGATATGAGATTGAAGAATGAAGAGCAAGTCATCGACGCTATGAGGATAGAGTTAGATTGTGCAGGTTGAGAAGATCATTAATGAAAAGCAGGAATAAAAGTAGGAGATAAAAAGAAGCCCCTGAGGAACCATCAGTCCGGTGTAAGACCACTATTGATCAGAAAAAGAAGAATCACCCCATCAACAACAACAACCACCATTGAGCGATTTGAAAGAAAGCTAGAACATAAGTAAGCAAAGAGAAAGAAGGAAAAACCCAAAGAGGGGAGCTTGGAGAGCGTGACGCGTGCATACCCGGTCAAATGCTTGGATATGTCAAGCGCACCACACAAGTCTTCTCGTAGTCTCCTAAGGGCGGAAAACCATTAATCTGTT
The DNA here is from genome assembly GCA_015478945.1 of Trachelipus rathkii. Taxonomy (NCBI): domain Eukaryota; kingdom Metazoa; phylum Arthropoda; class Malacostraca; order Isopoda; family Trachelipodidae; genus Trachelipus; species Trachelipus rathkii. Next base: position 24,031 of record JABUQX010043727.1, read on the forward strand.
AAATAGGAAGTATATCGGGGGCCCCCAGTAGATCTTGAGCACCGAAAACCGTACTGGTAATCAGAAAGAAGGAAAACGATTCCAGATGTCTAAGAAGTGGAGTTGAGAAGGGTTTCCAAAGATCTAGAAAGAATACAAGTGAGAGTATAGGGCTGATAGTTAGAAGATCAGAGCAGCATCATTTTGTCGAAATAGGTTGTACATATGTGCGCTTCCCAAACTGAGGGAAAGTGCTAGTATTGAGGATAGAGAATATAGTTGAACGAGGTGGGTTCAGCACGGAAGCACACTTCCTCAAAACACGGGGAAGAATTCCATCCGGGCCACCGCCTTCCCTAACGTTCATAGATTTTCAGGAGCCCATGCACCCGATCAAATGAATGACAGGTAAAGGCGTGGCACCTGAGAAGGAGAAGGAGAGAAAGAGAATACCAGAATCGTCCAGGGATTAGAGGAAAATAGGAGCCAAAGAGATGATTGGCCTTTTTTCAGTTGAGTATTCACAACAGAATCATCAGAGCGAATAAGAAGGAGAAAGGCATGATTTACAGAATTGTTAGAGATGTTTTGGGCAGGGCCAGAGAAGATTTGTCAGTAGGAGAACCAGGAGGTCAGCGCACTTTCGTTGATGAAAGCTCGCTTTTGCTCGTCGAAGAGTAGTATCCCTGCACCAATTTCTAGCTGAATGAAAATTGGCAAAAGTGATAGGAGACGAGAATTTTTCCACACCCGATGAAGCATTGTCTCTAGCCTGAATGGCCCAGGGAACAAGCCGATCGAACCATGGAATTTTTGAAGGGAAAAAAGATTAGTCCAAGAAGGAATGAACCTGCTCATCCCATTAAAATTACAGTTCCCACTTTAGTCGCAGAATATGAAAAAGCGTCACGCGAGTCAGAGCAGTCACTTCAATTATAGGTTGCGTAGAAGCAACGCAATGCCCCCCAATCGGCCGAATCAAAAAGTGCTAGAAAAACGCATAGGGCAGGATGGAGATGTTGGAGAGAAAGTAAATTAACAATTAATTGATATGAGTTGTGGTCAGATTTACTAATAGGAGCAAGGGTGGTGTATTTATAGAGAGAAGGACTAGTGGTGAATCATAGGTCATTTTATGACAAGAATCGGTTTTGTGACGACTCTTGTGTAGGTTATTAAATCAGTTGCTCCAGATCGTTGAGAATAATAAATGATCGGCTTCCTCACAACTAAATCAGTACGAGAGGTAATCCAACAATTCAGTTTTGTGTACATTGAAATGCCCCAAATAGAGGACCTCAGTTTTTGGATGAGAATATATACAGTCTCGTGAGAGTAGTAAGGTAATCAAAAGAGGCATGTGAAAATCTTTCTGTTAGGAGAACAGTAGCAGAAGCTAAAGATTATTGAGTAGAAGGAAAAGAGATTTTAAGCCACAAAAACATCGAAGTTAGGGATTCGAGATTCGAGACGTGTTATATAGGAATGTTATATTTACATAGGCACATATCCACCCTTCAACCGGAAATTATAAAATAAGTTAATAGTTGGATATATTAAACGAGTTAGAGGATTGATTCTTAGCCATCTGGGTCTCCGACAGAGCATAAAATTAGGTTTTAGAGTTGAGAGGTAGTATTCCATGGAGCAGAGTAGAGTGCAAGCCATGATGTTGGTAAAGTCAAAAGAAAGGCACGCCTGTGCAAATCTGCTATCACTCCACGCACACGAACAAACGCACATCGCACACGCACATGCACCACCACACGCACACGCACACGCAATCACAAAAAAAAAAAAAAGAAAAAAAATAGACAAAACAAAGGAGAATGAGGAAAATTTATTCCGAGCTAAAACCTAAATTTTAAAACGTAAAACCCTAATTTACAGCAAATTATCTAAAATATGACTAATTCAGAAGTTTTAAAAACACTCCCGCACTCACACGCTCTCACGAAATTGCTTTCCAAAAAAAAAGAAAAATTATTATGATCAACTAAAAAAGATAAATCTGTATAAATTAATAATATGGGTGTCCAAATAGGTAAATTTTAACGCTAAGACCATGTTCGGAGAAACGCTTAAAATTTAAGTTAAAGGAAATCGAGGGAAAAAAACCCAACGTAGTACTTGCTTCTATATCGAACTAGATTTAGTTATTGAATCTAAAAGTTCTCATAATTTTTTCCCCAAAAAGTAAGAAGTATCAGGCTAAGTATCGGCCATTTTAACCGATACCGATACCGATACCATCAAAAATAGCCGATACTACCGATACCGATACTATCGGTACATCCCTACTCTTGACCCCTCCCACCCCTGTCACAACTACTTTCAGGAACACACACCTCATCGCCTGAAATCCCCTCCCTCTTCCGCAGCCCTCTATTATGGCGAACTCTTCAGGACCATCCCCCCTCCCCCAAATAACACCCCTTTAACAAATCATATTCATTCATATTTTACACAGAGATACCTTAACAACCGTCCAACTAATAACCTCACAAACTACTACCCTCCCGAAATATCCCCCTCACAAAACCTACTCCCACGAAAGACACAGATCTCCCTCTCCAGATTAAGATCCGGTCATCACCCAAACCTTCAAGAATATAAACATAGATTCCAACCTCAACACACTCCATCCCCACTCTGTCAGAGATGCTCGACGGAGCCGGAAACTGTCGTACACCTACTCCTGAAATGCCCAACCCTCACACCCTACAGAATACAATACCAAATCACCTCCCTGAGGGACCTATGGCTCCGCCCGGTGGAGGTAGCTGGGTTCCTGGAAATGGCATGGGCTCCCCATTTAAGAGGAGTCTAGGGGCAATGAATAAATAAATAAATAAATATATATAGGTTCTTTTCCGTTAAAGCCCCCACATGGATATAATTTTTATTAACTATCAATTCTAATATTTATTTTAATAAATATAATAATTTTTTTATAAAAATTTGAAGTTTATTTTCATTTTTTTTTTTTTGGTCTTTTTATATTTTAATATTTTTATTTTTTTTTATTTTTTCCCAAAACAAATTTTGATCCGGGGTCCACCCCTCTATATCATATCCTGTCTTGTCTTTTTTGAGGAGGCAGATTGGAGTAATGGTAGAGACTCCTATTAATTATATAAATTAATTAGATATAATTATATATATATATATATATATATATATATATATATATAATATATATATATATATATATATATATATTTAAAGCTCTGTCATACTCTTATTATATTTTTGATTTTATTCATCTTAAATGATTCTTCTCATACATTCTTGATAATACCTATTAATTTTCTTCATACTAGTAGATTTAGTTTTGTAATGACTAGTTAGGGTTTAGTACAAAAATGCTTTGGTAAAAATAGTCCACGCTAGACCTGAAAATAAATAGAAATATATATTATTATATATTATTATATATATATATTATATATATATATATATATATATATATATATATATATATTATATTATCTATATATATATAAAGTTAAGAAAAAAAATTTTCATTTTTTGACTTGCAAGCCTTTTTAAGATGGATCAAAATTCATGAAAGGTTAGTATATTAATAATCAAGGTAAGGATTATATGGATTTATCATTATTCATTACAAATAATTTGTATAGCCTCTTTAATATTAGTTATATCCTCATCGACATTAATCAGAACTATTTTCCCATAGTGATTCTGCTATAAGGATTTGGAAACCCAGCATCTTATATAATATGGGATCATACCTTCTGAATATCAGATATTTCTACAGCAAGTTTGTTTAAATCTGGAATTTCAAATTTACAACCTGTGACAGTCTTCTATATTTCAAAAAAAAAAAAAAAAAAAATTAATTTAGAAATTTAGTAACACTTCCAGGTTTAGTAAAGTATTCAGGAAGTTCTTAGTGCCTGAGAACGAAATAGGCCTAGGGTAGGATGTTGCCTGCAAAGTGCAAATAATCTCGTGATATGCCTTCATGGAGATTTCCCAAACTGTTCCTTTACTATTTCTCTATTTCTTTTTTATGTAATTGTCGTCTTCTCTACTTTAGTTTTCTTTCCGATTTAAATCTATGAATTCTCCCTATCTCTACATCTTCTTGGTCAAATTCTTTATCAAAAAACGTGACCCTATAGCCAATCTCGGTTCAGTTCGTTCATGCATCTTTTTGACTGAATACCCTATGATCATTGTAAATAGTTATCGAAATGCTTTTAGGATTACGGTTAACTTATAATCCAAACACGTTCTTGCACCACCGGGGACACATGGCTTACAAAACATGTAATCAATTGATTATTATTATCAATAACACACCTATAACCCCATTAAGCAATGAACCTTTTTTTTCGAAATACCTCAGAAGGAAAATGACATGGGCTATATTCTTACGATTCTGTCCCAACCTACACACTAATTACCAAAGGCTCGAAGGATTGAATTTGTTTTAAGTCATTTTTTTTATTCATCCCTTATATGAAAGTATATAGCATGTAAAAAAAATATATTATCACTATTTTAAGAAACTAATTTAAATTTATTTAATTAATTATACTGCAATTTTGAAAATTTTCGAAATTTTGCACTTCTATTAAAATATATACCTTGTTGATGTTGGAAAAATCTGAAGTTTACGAAGCTAATATATATACTAGGATGCTTTAAGATATAAAAGCTACTCAAGCCATCATATATTTACCATTTTGCTTGACAGCTAGTACCAAAACAGTCAGAATTGTTGACTTCTCTACGGGTTCTCATTTAATAAAACTAAAAAATTAATATATATGTACAATTGTGTAACTACGTAAGTCTTACCTTGAATTTGTTGTTTTTTCAAAGACTTTTTTGGTTCTTGAGGAAGTTCTTATAGTTCTTAAGATAACGCAGCCTTTTGGCTTTATTAAATTAGCAATTACATTAACTTATTAGGGTAAATTTGATTGGTGAGTAGAACGCTAGAAAGTAAAGAGAATAGAGATAGGCTGATAGTAAAAATATTTGAAAAGAAATTAAGAAATTAGACAATTTACCTCCAAACCCTTTACATTTTTTATTATTAAAATTTTGATTTCAAACAAGGCACGACTAATTAGGACCGCTACTGAATCTGAAGTGAAACCTTATTGTAATTTTTTAGGGAAATTTAGTGAAAATGGATATCCCAGGGAGACAAAAATATAAATTCCGCTAAAACTAATAAATAGAAGATACCATACCGGTATAAGAAAATATATAGCTAATAGTTTTTATATCCTAAATAAAACTAAAATAGAAGAGATATATATATGTAGAAGTATATAATAGTTTTATATCCTAAAATAAACTACTAAAATAAGCAAAATAGAAGATATATCTGTGGAAGTATATAATAGTTTTAATACATTCAAAGATCAAGCTCACTGTTGAAAACCGTATGAATGTATAAAAACTATTATATACTTCCATTTATATTTCTTCTACTTTATTGATTCATCCAATATTTAGCTTTAAGTTGTAATACAATAAATAGTGATATTTTTTCCTTCACTATTATTGGCTTTAATGGTTCAAAATTTACTAGTTACATTTTCCACGTTTAAGACCTTTCAAAATGGAACCTTTTGAAAATTTTGAACCTTTCAAAAGGTTCAAAATAAATGAATAATTCAGGTAAAAAAAAGGTAAAATTCTTTTTCATTACTATATCAATCTTTCTCTATTCTTTTTTACCTTCAACTAATCAATTTACCCCTACTAAGTTTAGTAGGTACTATAAACTACAAGCAGAATTACGTATGAGAATTTCCCTAAGCAGCAAAATCACTTCGAAAAACAAATCCAAAAAAGTAAGACCCATAGATTACCAATTTTACTAATTTTAAGTTTTTATAAATGATGACCCAGCAATCAAAATTATTCTTTCTCAGTAGTCAGATCGGCAGATGTTATGATATTTATTAGTATTACACATCTTTCACAATAAAGAGCAAAGCATCT
>JABUQX010043727.1:35000-42500 GCA_015478945.1 Trachelipus rathkii
AGTAATTGCCAACATAACTGCGGATTGTAACACTAAACTCACGGAATCACAACCCAGAGACGATTACAAGGAGCTCCTACAATTGGTATTGGTGTTTGTAGGAGCAATGAATGGAACGGAAGTGGAATTTAAATCTCCAGGTGCCATCAGTCATGCGAGGTGGATGGACAAGGCCATCTATTGTCTGAAGATATTTCTATTCCGCGGACAATTCAAACTGAGTCATGAAGAACAACGTGCCTTAGAAGCTGTCTGTATTTTTCTCGTTAGAGTGTATTGCAAAGCTTGGTTCAATGCTCACAAAGCACACTTGGCTCCCAAGCAAGACTTTGACCTCTTGCGAAGTTTGTTGGACTATCAGGAGATTGACAAAGTTATTTCTGAGAGAGCTCTGTGAAATTCTCAAACCATTTGTGGTATTTCAATGCAGAATTGGTAGCCCTCGTGTTCTTTGATCCCTCAATTTTAGACGAAGAAAAATCGGAAATGGCGAACAAAGTCCTAAATGACACCGAGACCGAGACAGAAAATTCAAGAATTGCAAACCCCAAATTTCGAAGACACCAGTTGGAAGACTGGTTAATGCAGTGTTATCTTGTTTAATTACCAAGGGGACTATGAATTTCTTTGAGCGTTTCCAGATTAACGCAGATTTTTTCAGAGAACCCCCCAGTAGCTGGCCTGAAAATATACATTTTAAGGAAGGATTGGGGATTGTGAAGTCACTAAAGGTCGTTAATGATGTGGCAGAACGAAGAGTGAAATTAATTACAGACTTTAATAACCTCCTCACTAAAGATGAGGAGCAGAAACAATATGTTTTACAGGTAGTACACAAATGACGAAAGCTGTATCCTGATGTTTCAAAAATCACTTTGAGCAAACCTTTAGAATAGATTATTCACTATTTTATCCTTCTTAAAGAATGCAAACGATGGAATGTCACTCTCTTTTCTTATTAAAATACATTGAAATATGTAAAAACAAAAACATTCTGTCATTTTATTTCATCATAATTAATTTCATACTTTGAAAATATTAAATAATTCTCATATCATAAGTTCGTTAATAGAGGTTCCTAGTCACGTTTTTTGATGACAAAGGCTGTTATAGCTCGGTTCGACTATAAGTAGCAACAAATATGCATATAATATAAATTACTTAGAACAATATTGCCTATGATTTGAGACATAAATCATGAGAAAATAATGAGAAGTTTCAGAGATACGGCCCAAATAAGTCGCTAGCAGCCAAAAATTCGAATTTTTTTGAAATTTTGAACTGCCCGCGGGCAACGGGTTTAACATGCTGCCAATCGTGCTCAAACTTTGGCTATCGAAAAATCTGCAAAGACTGATCATTTTGTGGGGTTCCCGTTGACAAAATTCGGGAAATAATTTTCTCCCCTCTATCACTGCGGTCACCCTAATATATATATATATATATATATATTATATATTTATTATATATATATTATATATATATATATTATATATATTATATTAATATATATATATATATATATATAATTATATTATATATATATATATATATATATATATATATATAATATATAATATATTATATTAATATATATATATATATATATATATATATCTATATATATATATATTTATATCTTATATATATATATATATATATATATATATATATATATATATATATATATATATATATATAATATTATATATAATATATATAATATATATATCTTATTATATGACCTGCTATGTTTACGACTGCGTCTAGTTTTTGATTTCTTTGTTTTTTTTATATATTGCTAGTATATGATACTAAACAATCATTTTAAGTGGTGACGGACATGATTAAAAAATATATAGGACCTGTTTGTGTTTTATGACTCCGTAAGTTTTTTTTTTTTTTTTTTTTTTTTTTTTAATATATTGCTAGTATATGAATACTAACAATGAATTTAAGTGGTAACGGCATGAATTCAAAGTTCGAAATCTTTTAATAATTATTTTAAACATCACTTTTATTTTAAATATTTTTTCAAAAAATGAAAATTTTGAAAAAATTACGTATATATATACTTACATGTTTTATGTACAGTCGTTTTTATGATTTAAACTAACGAACACCCTAGAGTAGACTGCATAGATACTCAGGAGTCGGGGTCTTGGCCTCTAGGTGCACGACGGGGGGGGACTTCGTCCCTCTGTCCCAATCGGCTCGAGCCTCCTAAAAACATATTTTTCTAAAAACATATTATTTGATAATTTTTTTTTTTTTACTTTTTTTTTTTGTAAAATAAAACAAAAAAGAAGAATTAATATTAATTTTATGCAGTAAGTGTTGTACTTTTCGAAATATTTCATTTTTTAAAAGAATCTTCTATATCCTGTGATTTTTAAAAAAATTTATTTTAAAATATTTCGAACTTTGAATCATGTCCGTTACCACTGAATTATTGTTAGTATCATATACTAGCAATATAAAAAAAAAAAACAATAAATGCAAACATGACGGAGTTCCGTAAACAATAAAAGGGCATATATATTAATAATTTATATATATATATATATATATTATAGTATAATCATATATTATATATATTATATATATATATATATATATATATATATATATATATATATATATATATATATATATATATATTAAATAAAAAAACAGACGCTAGGTGGGTGGTCAAGTGGCAGATGACCCTCTGATCATTCTCCTATTCATAACTGGGTAAGAGAAAACATGTCGGTTTTCAATGCCTCAGAAACTCAGTTCCTTCATCTTTTAACACAGCTCGAACTTCATCTCTTATTTGATATTGTTGGTTTTTCTTTTAATCAAGCTTTTAGGTCTAGGAGGTTAGGTGTTTTGAAGTTCCTTCAGATTACTCCATACCGCCCCACTTGCCTGTTTTTTCAACTGCCCGTGTTTGGAGTATGCGTCACGTATCTGAGGTGGCTCGACTCATACAGCCCACCTTTAAAGGGAGAAGTTTAGGGCTTTTAGCCTTATCAACCCTCCTGCACTCATTAATTTTTTCCAATCACTTTCTGCCGGTCCATTTGTCTCATGACTTTCCTTATGCTATCGCTATTATAAAGGACACTGTTCTCCTTTAATCTCAAGTCGTATATCCCCTTCTTCCTTTCAGGATAACTTGCATGAAATATTCGTTTCGCACACAGTCTCACCCTTTCTTAGCTTCAACTTTCAGGCATTAGATTAAAGGCTATGCTCATTCTCACATGTTCTATACTGGTAAAGTTAGGAAGACTTTTCCTTATTTTATTTTCTAATCTTACATGCTTTCAAAGGGCGTATATCGAGATGTGTCAATCTTTGATTCAACATATATTTAATTTTTTCCCAGTTCTAGTGGATTTAATGTGGATCTACGAACGTTGTATATATATATATATATATATATATATATATATATATATATATAGTATGTACGTGTGTTTATATATATTATATATATTTTAATATATTATATATATATATATATATATATAAATATAATATATATATTATGTATATATATATATAAGTATATATTATATATAATATATTATATATATATATATATATATATATATATATATATAATATATATTTATATATATATATATATATATATATGCAGATAGCAATATATATATATATAACTATATATAAATATTGATCTTGTGAAGTGTGGACGTGTTTTTAAAAGTGCTCCTTATTGAATGTTTATCTTTATTTTATTTATCGTTATTATTATGTTGTGCTGTGTATAGTGAAAGTGTATGTGTATTTTATCAAATATTTTGTTTTAATTGAAAGCTTTATTAAATTTTATCTAGTAATTATCATCATTTATTCGTTTCGGCGAGGTCTGCGATTGACGTTTTAAAAGATAAGTCTTAGTTTTAAATTTTTTTTTTTTCATTTTTTTTAGTTTTAGGTTTTAACAAATTTTAATATTTTACCCGAGTGTAGTAAAGTTATATAGGTTTAAGTTTTATTTTTTCATTGTACAGTAGCATGTGTTTATTTAATTTTTGTACTTAAATTTTTAAGTTAGTATTTAGTGTGTGTTAAATTTTTTTTATTCCGTTTTCTCCTTTTGTTCTTGTTTGTTCTTATTTGCGCGTGTGTGTGTGTGTGTGTGTGTGTGTGTGTGTGTGTGTGAAAGATGGCAGGTTTGCGAGGGCGCGGGCTTTACATTAACTTTACAACGATCGCGCTGGCTTAAATCTACTTTGCCTCTGTGGAATATCACTTCTCTAACTCTAACCCCCTTTTGCTCTTGTCTGGGACTCAGATGGCTAAGAATTCCTCCTCTAACTCGTTTTATGTTTCCAACTATAACTTATTTTACAAATTTTCGTCTGAAGGGTGGAGTGTGTGCCTATGTAAACATTAATACTCCTGTAACACGTCTCGTGAATCTCGAATCTCCTAACTTCGATGCTCTGTGGCTCAAAATCTTTCTTCCTTCTACTACAATAATCTTTTGCTTCTGCTACTGTTCTCCTAACGGAACAGATTTTCACCTTCTTTGAATACTTAACCTACCGTCTCACGAGACTGTTTATCTTCTCAAATCCAAATACTGAGGTCCTCTCTTTTAAGGGGATTTCAATGTACACAACACTGATGGTTGGGATCCTCTCATACTGATTTTGGTGGGGAGAGGCCGAATCATTCAGCATTCTTACGATCTGGAGCAACTAATCAAAGAACCTACACACCATTCCGGATCGTCCTAACCAATTCTTGAACACCACTTGCCCTATGTTTCACCACTAGTCGCTTCTCTCTATAAATACACTACTTTCCTATGGGTAAATCTGACCACAACCTTTATCTCTTAACTTTTACTTTCTCTCTTCCAACAGCTCCATCTGCCCTACTGCGTTTTTGTTCTGGCACTTTGATCGGGGTGATTGGGGCCTTGCGTCGCTTCTACGCTAACTATAGCATTGGAATGACTGCTTTGACTCTGATGACGCTTCGGCTTCTGCACTAAGGTGGGAGCTGTAATCGTTGAACGGATGAGCAGGTTCATTCCTTTCTTCGACTAAATCTTTCTTTCCTCATAATCCAAGGTTCGATCGTGCCTGTTCTCTGCCCATTCAGCCTAGAGACAGCGCTTATCGGGTGGAAAAATTCTCGTTCTCCTATACTCTCGCTAAATTTCATTCAGCTATGAAATCGTTGCAGGGATACTCTTCGAGCAGAACAAAGCGGGCTTTCATCAAAACGAAAGTGCGCGCTTACCTCCTTGGTTCTCCTACTGATAAATCTTTCTGCTTTTGCAAAAACCTCTCTACACTTCTGTAAATCTGCCCTTTCCTCCTCTTATTGCGATCTGATGGCTCTGTTGCTATCTCCAACTGAAAAGGCCAATCTCTTCGGCTCCTATTTCCTTAACTCACCTGGACGATTCTGGTTCTCCCTCCTGCCTCCACCTTCTCCTCTCAGGTGCCTATGTCTTTGCCTGAGATTACATTTATTTGATCGGTTGCATGGGCTCCTGAAAAATCTATGAACGTTAAGAAGGCGGGTGGCCCGGATGGCATTCTCCCGAGTTTTGAGAGAGTGTGCTTCCGAGCTGGCCTCTCCCCTCGCCCCTCGTACAACTATATTCTCTATGTCTCAATACTAACACTTTCCCTCAGTGTTGGAAAGGCGCACACGTCATGTCCAACCTATTCAGAAAAAAAAGGAAGCCGCCCTGATCCTTCTAACTATCGCCACTATAGCTCTCACTTGTGTTCTTATCTAAGATCTTTGAAACCTTCTTAACTCTCACTTCTTAGACATCTGGAATCTCATTCTCTTCTTTCCGATCGCCAGTACGGCTTTCGGCGTTCGAGTTCTACTTGTGATATACTTTCCTATTTAAACGTTTATGGTTTTTCCGCCCTTAGGAACTACGGGGAGACTTGGCGGTGGCGCTTGACATTATCCAAAACATTTAACCGGGTATGGCACGCGTCACTGCTCTCCAAGTCCCCTCCTTTGCGGGTTTCCTCCTTCTCTTGCTTACTTATTGTCTAGTTTTCTTCAAATCGCTCAATATCGCTGTTGTTGATGGGGCGACTTCTTTCGTTTCTGTGCAATAGTGGTGTTCCTCAGGGTTCTGCTTATCTCTACTTATTCCTACTTTTCATTAATGATCTTCTCACCTGCACAAATAACTCTATCCACTCATATATGCCGATGCTGACCCTTCATTTCTTCAATCATTTCAATTCTGCTTCCTCTTTTAACTTCTAGATTGCCTCTCGTCTTAATCTTTCCGGTTCTATTCTCGCTGATCTGGATAGAATTTCCGGTGGGGTCGTCTGAACCTTGTCAAATTCAATTCTTTAAAAACTCACCTTCTTCATATCTCCCTCTCTAAGACACCTCTAACTTTCCTATCTCTTTCGACGTTCTCTCGTCTCTCTGTTGACAATATAAAATCATCCTTGGCCTTAACATAAAACAAAAAAATGTCTTGGAAAACTCACATCACAACGGTTGCCTAGGGCGGCTCAAAGAAACTGGGAGTTCTGTTAGACTGCGAGACTTTTTTCCTCTTCACAGTTACTCCGCTATACAAGGCCCTCATCCGCCCTTGTATGGAGTATTCGCTCTCATATCTGGGGGGGGCTCAGGTTTCAACCCGGCTTTTGGATAGGGTCGAGTCAAAGGCAAAAAGACTTATAAACTGTCCGCCTTTTCTTTCTAGTTCACTTGACCCTCTATCTTGCGGCGCGATGTTGGTGCTTTAACTCTCTTTTCTATAGGTACCATAGCGGCAATTGCTCGAGGGAACTTTCCTACTGCGCGTCCACACCTTTAAGACGCCCTCGTAGAACAAGGGGTGCTGTGTCGGCACATGAGTATTGTGTTGATATTAGCAACTCCAGAGCTAGTTCGCTGCGGTGCCTCCTTCTTTTCCTGCCACCTCTGTTCTGTGGAATTGCTCTCCATCTTCTGTGTTTCCTAATCAATTTAATCTCCTCAACTTTAAGGCGCGCGCGTCTGTGCTCATCTGCGTAATTTGCGTTGTTGTAGTTTTGTATATATATATATAACACCCTCCCTTGAAAAATAGGGTTTGCCCGTGAGCGTGTGAATAACTTGTAAAATATTATAATATATATTATATATATATATATATATATATATATATATATATATATATATATATATATAATATATTATATATATATATATATATATAATATATATATATATAGGCACTACTTCTTTAAAAGGATGTTACATAAAAAGACATGATATCGAAAATCGCCGAACGCTATGCGTGAAACCCTGCAGTGTCAAGTGTTAGCTAAAACTCCAATAGAAGGAGCGCAAGAATTGCCAAAAAGTTGGCTTTTTTTTTTCATGTTAATTTTTAAAATGTTAATTTTAAAAAAATTTTTTTAAGGTCGAGCCCACGGTGGGACAGAGGGAGACGAAGTCCCCCCCGTCGTCCACCGCTGAGGCCGAGAG
>JABUQX010043727.1:47500-50224 GCA_015478945.1 Trachelipus rathkii
TGTAGTACGCTATAGATCAGGGTATTGCTGTCTCTAATATTGGACACTGCTATAGGTTGCTTGATTGGTACCACCTTATTATAGAGATAGGATGAATAATACTAGGAATACTGTTGATAGTTTTCGAGCAATATTTACTCGGGAAACGGATACAAGCAATAACAATAATAATACAAATAATAATGCGAATCATAATAATACTTCTAATATTACTAATAACAATATTAATGCCTTAATAACAATAATTATTTGATAAGTAATATTACCATGATAATAGTAATAATACGAATAGAAACAGGAATAATAATAACAAAGAAGTATAATAATAATAATAATAATAATAATAATAATAATAATAATAATAATAATAATAATAATAATAATAATAATAATAATAATAATAATAATAATAAATAATAATTAATAATAATATAATAATAATAATAATAATAATAAAATATATAATTATAATATAATAATAATAATAATAATATCATAATAATAATAAATATAATAATAATAATAATAATAATAATTAATATAAAATCATAATGATAAAATAATAATAATAATATGATAAAATATAATAATATTAATAAATAATCATCATATATAATAATGATAAAATTAATAATAATAAATAAATAATAATAATAATAAAATAATAATAATAATAATAATATAATAATAATAAAATAATAATAATAATAATAATAATAATAATAATAATAATAATAATAATAATAATAATAATAATAATAATAATAATAATAATAATAATAATAATAATAATAATGATAAAATAATAATAATATTAATAATAATCATAATAATAATGATAATATATAATAATAATAATAATAATAATAATAATAATATAATAATAATAATAATAAGCCACATTCTACGGGACATAAACACCAATATTCACAATCATACATCTTGCACCTTCCTACTCATTTACCTACTAAATGATTAGACTTTACAAGTAACTTTATTTAAGACAAAACACTTGTAATGGTACAAAGATAATATCCACCAAATTTGTCCCCCTATTTCGTAAACACCCTGTATATATATATATATATATATATATTATATATATTATATACAAATTATAATATATTATATATCATTATAATATATATATATATATATATATATATATATATATATATGTATATACAATATATATATATAATATATATGTATATATATATAATATATATATTATATATATATATATAATATATATAGTATATAATATATATATATAATATTTATATATATGATATATTATTTATTATATATATATATATATATAACAATTATAATATACTTGAAATTAATAATTCTAAAATTATGCTTCAAAAGCTAAAGCTTCTGAGCCCTTTCAGGGAAGTTTGCTCTTCTGCTTCTTCGTAATGCCCCCGCTGAAAGACGCTGACTAGCTCCAACTTGTTTGAAAGGCATGCTAAGTATTCCCTGGCGAGTTCTGCAAAGATGTAGAAAACTTTATAATTATCAGACATCAACCAATGTATCTTTATCCGATTAGAAGCGTTCGATTTTGATAATATCCGATCAATGATAGTGCCTATTTACACATCTGAACAAGAATCTTAATCGCTGCTAGAAGCAAAAGAACGGTTCATCGGATTCACAGCAATGGTTTCGTTAACAAGATTTTCGTTTGTGTGTCTGTTCTGTATCTTTTCCCTTTATTGGCTGGTGATTTTCTGCCTTAGCATGCAGGCATTTCATCCAAATAGGATCCCTAAATAAATTTTCAACACCCTATTGTAAAACACGTGGTTCAAGAAATTTGATTTTGTATCTGGATCCAGAAAGTTGCTATTGCACATGCGTAATCATTTTGGCAGAATTTTGAAATCTATATTAATCTATTCTTTCTCCAGCATGAGGGTTTCTGTCATCTTTGAAGTCCATTACTTTTAATAGCAATATTTAGCACAGCTATCATCGTTGCAACTAGAGGAATCCCGTCTGACAAAGAAGAATTTTCTGAGCTAATAGTCTTAGTTACCTCTTCAAACGGTTTAAGAAGAGTAATACAATTACCTAAAATCGCATTATCATCACTTGTCAGGTCTTTCACCTTTGTGTTTGTTCGAAGCGTAAAGGAAGACAGCTTCATTTATTTCTCCCATCCTCTCAAGCATGTATAAACTACTATTCCAACAAGTCTTAACATCTAGCGTTACAGAAAGTTGAGGAACATTTAGTCTCATAATCTCATAAATGAATACTATCCGCTATCCGCCAAAAAATCATGCGGATGCGAATACGGATGCGGATAAAATTATGCGGATGCGATATCCGCTACACCTCTAAAATATATCTTATATATATATATAATATATTATATATATATTAGTATATATATATATATATCTATATATAATATATATATATATATATATATATATAATATATATATATTAGTGGATGGCAAGGTAACATCCGCATTCGCATCCGCATCCGCGGAGCATCCGCACATTATTAAAGATCCTCATCCGCATCCGCATCCGCGCTTTGCCCTGCGGTTGTTGCGCGGATATTTAGTCGAGATTTGAAAAGAATTTTATAATAAAATACTTAAGATGAATCTTAAACGCAAAACCTTTAAATGAGAGACATGGACTCGACTCAACTGTGTGTAATGATGACTCATGATATCACAGAATGAAGTTCATAATAATT
>JABUQX010043728.1:0-28437 GCA_015478945.1 Trachelipus rathkii
GGCTAAAATTTTAAAAAAGGCATTTTCAAAAAAACAAAATCTTTTGTTAATGTCAATTGGGTGTTTCAGGATCGCGCGAATCGTTTCCGAAAAATTCTGGGATGAATGTCAAAGAAAGAAAAAAACTATCGCATTGAAAACTAGTGGCGATAGCTCGAACAGGGAGAGGAGATCGTTGAGAGCCAAAAAACGCGTTTGGAATAGCTTTTATTCTTCTCATTCCGAATATATTAGTCAAAGTGAATCAAATAAGGAAGCGGAGTTCGAAAGAATGAGTCCCGATGCTCGAGGCGATAATATTGTTAATAATAACGATGGTGATGAAAGGGGAAGCGAAATGGAATTCTTTCTGTCTTTCATTGATTTTGTAGTAGAAACCATGCAAAATATTCTAATCGACACTTCAATGGAGGTGTGTAAACTGGCGAATTCGATTGGAATAGGTTTAGATTTTTTCGAATTCGATAAAGTTTTTATAAATAGTTCGGAATATGAAAGTGTCAAAAAAGTAAATGAAACAATGAATTGCTCTAGTTCATTTTATGTTGATCATATGTCCAAAAAAATGAAGTTCTGGTTGAAGTAAGATTGGTTGAAGTAGGTTAGGTTGAAAATAGTTTTCAAGAAAGATTGGTTGAATTTTTGGTTGAAGAAAGTCTGGTTGAAGTTTTGCTTGAAGAAAGTTTGGTTGAAGTCTTTAAGAAAGTTTGGTTGAAATTTTGAAGAATGAAGATTCTGAATCAATCGAGAACGATCGATTAGTTGATCATCTGCCAAAGGAAAACAGTTTTGGAGCAATTTTTTACCCTCTAAACCGGGATGGGGCGTAAGCGAACCATTAAAAATATTTCTGATAGGC
The DNA here is from genome assembly GCA_015478945.1 of Trachelipus rathkii. NCBI lineage: Eukaryota > Metazoa > Arthropoda > Malacostraca > Isopoda > Trachelipodidae > Trachelipus > Trachelipus rathkii. The sequence continues at coordinate 860 of JABUQX010043728.1, forward strand.
AGAGCTGCCCTACAGAACTGGGAGGTTACTGACACAAAAAGTTTTCCATTGGGGTAAATTCGGATTAGACAAGAGACACACACTTACCTCGTTATAAACAAACAATAGATATTTGTTCCGATTCGATGTTTGATAAAATAAAAGTTTATTTGTTTTTTATTTTTTATAAAAATGATATGGAAACATAAAGGTCAATACAAAAATATATACAATTGTTTCAATTTCCTAATAATACATAATACATATGTTCAGAATAAATTAAATCTGTGGTAAGATTAAAAGCTAAAATAATGTTGTTTAAAAGTTAGAAAAATAGATCGAAGTTACAAGAATAATATAATAAAAATAGGAAAATTAAAATTAATGAAACGATTCTGAATCAACGAGAAGGATATTGCTTAGAAGCTCAAAACGTAGTTCCTCGCAACCGATACACCTCTGTGATTGGTATATTTACTCTTTCTTCGTTTGACACTAATGATTTGAGTTGAGAACCCGCATAAGATAAGAATGTTCTATGCTAACGTAGCACCGCAGATATCGGCTCCTATTATTGCTTTGAGGTAAGTGTTGAACTTGATGTTCCAATCGAAGAGTATTGCTTTGGAAGAATACCATTTTCCACGAGAACATTTGAAGAAGCACACACACTCATAATTTGCGCTCAAATAAGAAATGAATAGTTTCTCAGGATTCTTGTTGTGTTCTGTTTGACAATAAACCTTCTCTTCGCTCATGATAGGGGGAATGAAAATACCTTAGCGTGCGTTCGCCTACGTGAGATGTGGGTATCATAATTTATTATTTATATAGGAATTATGTATGGATATAAAAATATTATCTTTTTTTGAGAGTTGAGTTGTAAGTTTTCTTTCAAAGTGCTTTGGGTGTGATAAATTCTAATTTAGTAATTAATTTAATTTAGAAATAATAATATTAATTTTTTAAATTTGTACTTTCCGCATTCATACACACATGCGTTTGTTAGTTGGCTTGTTATAACAAGTGTATAGAAGCTCGAGGGAACTTTAATTTTTGTTTGTGGATCATTCTTTATTAGGTTGATTTGATCTGATTTCTCTTTTTCTCTATTTTAAGTGTCTGTTTGATTGGAAACACGCTTACTCCTGATGGGCTTTTTAAATTATTTCAATTAAAACATTAATTTATATTAAAATTTCCTCCAGAGGTTTCACTCAATCACGGGCAATATGGTGTGAGCGTAAAAATTCACGTATAAACATAAAGAAAATTTAATACATATTAGTATCATACCCCATAGAAGATTAGTATCATACCCCATAGAAGTGCAGCAAATATCGTCCAGCTCGAAACCGATATACTTTTTACAAAGAATAATAGCTGATAAAGCAATATCCCCAATGTTGTCGACCCGCGAATATTATATATTATGCGCTTCTTATTTTTTTATGTTAAAATTACAGGCTATTAAAGAAGGTGAAATTCGCATAAATATTGTATTATCTAACAGTTTCGTGAGCTTTGAGATACTGAGCACCACTTAGCTGAGTCGTTTTTTTATCATCCCCTTTCTTTATCTATTTATATTTTATTTATACAAAGGATATTGTACTTACATAAGTCATTGACAAAAACTAGAAAACCGATAGGGGAATTAAAAATATTGTCTTGCACTAAAAGTATTATCTTTAGTATTAAAACAATATAAAGAGTTTGTAAAAGTTCTGATCAGATTTATTAAACGTTCATGACGATGGCCCGTGAAAATCTTATTTTTTGTTGAGTTTGTATCATCTCTCGTTAATTAAAATATTTTCGAACGGCGGTGGGGTTATATCCGCAAAAGGCCAATATATATTTATAATCTGAAGAGGCTTATCGTTTTGTGAGGGCACAATTTTTGATGAATGGATATTTACTTATTTGACTGCGAAATTCATGTAAAAGAATTGTTAATTATCGAATGGCAATCTCCCAATGACATTGACGAAGACTAATCTTCTAGTTTTATCAGGGTAAAATATTCCTTAAACTTTTTTACGACGTATAATTATCTTTACCAAACAATTTACAAAAGGAATTACCCACAATTACACTTCTCCAAAACGCAAGAAGTAAAATATCATTAAAACGGGGTCCATGCATTTCAGAATTTCTTGGATTTAATAATCTTATTGCATCGATTCATCACTTCATTTGCGTCAGAAAGGTGTTGTAGAATCTCATTCTGAGCTGTTTTCATCGCTCTCCACTCGTGATAATCTGTAGTGGTTATTAACTGAAAGGAAGATAGCGAATAAAGGAACATTAGTTGAGTTGATCTGAATAGGTATATCATTAAATAATACATCATTTCATTATCTGGTGTTTAACTGTAAGTTTCTTTTTCTAATATAAAAAAAGATTCATTTCAAATAGAGTACAAGAACACAGAAAAAGAAGCGGTGAATCCATTGATCTCTTTATTTTTTATATTATTTTAAAAATTTTATAACTAGTTCTTTTAAGCCTTTTAGTGTGAAGCGAGATTGATAATAAGTTATTTCAGAGCGCATAAAAAAATACTCAATATTTAGAGAGAGTTTTAAAGTAATCGGTTTGGTGTTTTGCTGAAAATAATTTTAATATCACTATACATATGGTATTGACATTAATATTATGATTATATATATATATTATATATATATATATATATATATATAATACTTTCAGGAGAAAGTATATATTAATATATTAAGTGGAAAATTATTAGGAACGATATTTCATCGCGCTTTTTTGGTTCATGCTATCTATTGAAACTATTTTTTTGAATCCAAAGTTTGTAATAAATTAATAATTAGCTTCCAGTATCCTGCTTTGAGTGGACTTAGTGAGCATTAAGGACAACTGCGATTATATTGTGTATACATAGTTAAAAAATTACTGAATTTTATCTAAAACACTACCCGAATGCTGACCATTAACGTGATATAGGTAATGTTCGACGTAATATACGGGAAAAAATGCGCACGCCATAACCGCCGCAGTGAGTTAAGTAAGAATAAACATATTTTGATATTAAAAATTCTTCTTTATGAAAGGCATTAGACTCTCTTTGATCCAAGTTTATTGTAGTAAATATTATGTATGACGATAAGTCCTTGCTGTGCATTCATATAGAATGACATGATTTATTTTTCGTGATTATTCTCTCACTATTATTTATTCTTGAGAGTAACATCATCTCGAATATACTATAATTTCGTTAAATATTTGACTTTTATGTAATTCATAATTTTTATAATATTACTATTTTCTGTTATGATATTTATTATTATAATATGTTTCATATAAATTTTAAAAATGTAATTATCTCAAATCAAAAAATAATCTTATCTCAAATCACTAAAAAAACTGTCGGAATCCTTCGTAGTAGCTCGTTGCTTACAAATTTACAAGTGATAGCTGCTCGGCAATTTACGTTGGTAATACTTCTTCTAAATAGACATCGCCAGGACAATCTTTAAAATGTAATCATACAGAGGATATATTGTAATACATTTTCAATCAACTTACAAAAAACGTGATAAACATGTATAAAATCTTGTTTCATTATTAAATTCCTTCATCACTTTACTAATGTGAAATCAAGTTTATCAATAACGTTTATTGCATTATTTAGGTAATACGAAAAGATAGTCTACTGATCGGAGCAATATAAAATAACACTAAATTCGAACATATGGAAAGCATGCGTATTTTCTCATTCTATGGTAAAATATTAAATTATTTTATTTATACATGCATGGTTTTCAAAACAATACAGATCGTGTGAGCGCTACTAAGACTACTATGGAAATATCTGAGTTGTAGGTATATCTATCATGGTAGATATTATCTACTTATAAGATTCTGATAAAATGTAAGACTATGAGCTCTTATATTATGTATTTATTATCATAGATAAGATTATATATACTCACATAAATTATGATTTTATTATATAATATCTGACAAACACGCTTCCCCATTTTCACTGTGTATTTTTTAAATAAGAATTTATCAATCAGTACATCACGTGCTTATACTAATGAGCTTGTGAGCTTCCTCTTATTGTGCTCAAAACAGTTATTTATGTTGTATTTTAAAAGTATTTAATAATTTTCTTGATACCGTGGTCCTTTATTTTCATCTCAGGAATAGTTTATACCTATATATAACGAGTTAAATAGTATCTATCTATACATTTATTTTTTCCTCTTTATCTGTACTATTAATTTTAAAGGTGCTAATAATTTTCCGATTGATGGATTATATTCGAGACGCTTTTTTTACTCATCACTTTATATTAATTGGCCTATTTCCGCCGCAAAGAACACTGGGAACGTAGCGAGCGGTGTGGTGTAATCCAGTTGACCTTAATATCGCCCTTTTGCATCAATACCTGAGGTAGGCTTTTTCGACCAAAAAATCGATAAAATTTTGCAAAATTTTTTTTATAAATGTTTCGATCGACTTACGCGGCATCATTTTCGGTCAACCAGATTAAGAACTCGTAAGGCCCGTCGAGTCAGCGAAACCGACGAAACGTTTCAGTTCTAAATCTAATTGATCGGAGGTAGATTATTCACTAAATAAGTCGATCGCTCGGATTCAGAACTCGTAAGGCCCGTCGAGTCATCGAAACCGGTGAAACGCTTCAGTTTCTAATTTAATTGATCGAAATATCAATCATTCACTAAATATGTCTATCGATCGGATTAGGAACTCGTAAGGCTCGTCGATTCAGCGAGATCTTCGGAACGTTTCAGTTCCTAATTTATTTGATCGGAAATGATCCATTCAACTCGCAATCGATGAACTTTTGCCAAAAAAAAAATAAAAATGCTCCGATCGACTTATGCGGTATCGTATTGGGTTAACCAGATTAAGAACTCGTAAGGTCCGTCGAGTCAGCGAGATCGATGAAGCGTTTCAGTTCTAATTTAATTGATCGAAATATTGGTCATTCACTAAATATGTCTATTCGATCGGATTAAGAACACGTAAGGCTCGTCCAAAGTCAAATTGCAGATGAATGAGCAACAAAAATGACCTTAGTTTCGTTCTACTTGCTTCTAATAGAAAACCTTACCTTTGCATCACCAATTAAACGACTCCTTCATAAATTGTAATCTTTTATTTTCTCTCATTACCACTCAGTGTGGCATTCTACAAAGAATATTAACTCAGAATATCTTTCTTTTGTTCCTTCTCTTGTATTCTTTAACAACACACAGTATTGATAATACTTGGTTACGTATTCAATAAAGTAATAATGAGTCCAGTCATTCTACTCATGGTCCCGTACTCACGTAAAGATTTCCATAAAATAAATTAGTAAAGAGCAAATCTTATGGTACTATCTATATTGATTTACTTCTGCATAGCTTCATCCCTATAAGATAATATATATAATTACATGTATTTTTATACTGCGTACAATATCGATCTTATCACGTATACAATTAATACATTATAAGATACACCTAATAATAGACACTATACTATTAATCATCAATTTGATTATATCTTATGAGAAAATAATTAAAATCAGCTTATAGATAAACCTTAGAAATAAACGTAGAAGGATACTCTAGTAATTAAAAGTTAAAAATTATATCCATGTAATTAGAGCAAAAGTACGGCTAAAATCTTTATAAAGTGCTAAATCTGCAGTTTAAGATTCTATCAAAAGTAAAGCTATTAGTTCTACATAAAATAACATATAAAAAATGTACTGTGCTTATAAATCATTAAGAAATTAAGTATATAGAAATAACGAAAAAGGAATCCTGTGAATCACTTTCTAAATATTGCACTGTCGTTAGTATGGTCATATACTTTATAACCAATACCCGCACAACATAGCCACGCCTTCAGTGCCCTATAAAACTTGTGTGCCACGGCCATATAACATCAGGGAAATGCTTACTCATCACATATCCACCAGTAAAAAACTGACATAACAATAACTATTATATATATATATTAACACTAACAACAACTCAACACGCATAGCATACAACAACCCAAAACACATATATCAATCACAACTAACAACCTTTCAGTAAACAACCTCTTACTATATTAGACATTCATTTACAACATCAACTGATATAATACCTTATCTACCCATTGATTTTACAATACTAGCACTTTAAGGTTTTATAAACTAACCTATCTTTAACATTATGAACGATATATAGTAAACAACCATGCATAGCAATTGTATTTTTAAAATATTACAGAACACATGCACATACACATAAGCATTTAAATTTATAAATATATTTAAATCCCAACTAACATTTCATAAAAAGAATCCTATATATTAACAACTCTGAATACAATAAATATATTATTTAATTTAAAAAAGTTATTATTTAATTAAAAATTATCACCACTCAAGATTAAGATATATCACATGCTTAATACATGGGCATGATATATAAAACATTGTGATTGAAAAGAGAGCTAATATTTAAACTCACATATATTTACAAGAGATAAATTTTAATAAAAACTAACAAATATATAAAAGCGATAGCTTTTAAAACAATAATTTTCAAAACCAATCATTATAGTGAACCATGATTGGTCTTTAACCTTATATAGTAAAACCTAGCTAGTTATGAAGATATTGTTTATGATTAACTATCTCTTACACTATAAATGAAAGTGATCCATGGTACTTAGTTGTTAAAGTGAATCAAACAAAACTTCTAAACTATTATAATTTCCAAGAAGTGTTTAAACTATCATATAAATAAAACAAATAAACTAAACGTGATCTGTTTACATATCCAGATATGACTTCCTTTAAATATTTATAAACCTGATTCACAACATAGAATTCTCCTTAAACTTAATACTTATTACTTTTACGCAACTATATATGAATAGGATTAGTAGTATAATAATATATTATAAATAAGCAACTACTATGGTCTAGAGTAGCCCATGAATCCCATTGAAAGTTACAATAATTGAAAATTTAACCAACAATGTTAATTTTAATGATATATTTATATTAATAATAATTAGGTATTATTTTAATTATATATATATATTTAAAAATTACTTTATATATCTATAATATAATTGTTGAGTTGAATATAAAAAACACGCAAATAATATTTTTAAACTTCACGCTTCTCTATTTCAAATTCACATGATTCAAATAATTTCTTGTTCATATATATATATAAAAATAAATATCTATATTATATATACTCTATTTTTTTATGTGCCGATATTTTCTACTGGTAATAATGAATAAAATATTAATTTAGTGATTATGTAATTATACTTATTAGGTAAATATCATGGTAAATTAATTCCTACAATGTATATATTCGCGAGTGCAAATATTTAACTCACATGTGATATAGTATTAAACTAGCCGAGTCAATCAGGGTTACGCTGCTATAGTATATTTTCAAAGGGGTTTACTTCAATCTTCTCTACACATCAAATATCCATAATAATTAATAATTAGAAATAAACTCAAATTAAGAGATAAAAGTATGAAATATCTTACCTCCTCAGGCATTACCTTTAAACCTACAAGCGAAAATAATACATTTCCTACAGCTCTGAATAGAACTTAGAGCATCTCTTATTTTACGATATGCATAAACGGAGAGAGTAAATAGAGTTATCGAACATATTTACGTTGATGTCAGATAAGACTGAATATATCATTTACTCAATATGATTTATTATCGGTTTTTTGCGCAATATAGGACTTACAGATTGTAAATTTAATAAATACTTTCTAGCATGGCTTATGATGATAAAATATAAGATAAATATACGTAAACATAAGATAGTTTAAACAATTTAATATAAACTTAACTAATATTATCTTCTATATATATATTTAAACATTAAGACAATAGTGCTTGTAATACATTTCCCAATGAGCAGCAAAGTATAAACCACGAGAATCTCTGATTTTTATAATATAAAATGTGTTATCTAGGATAATTAGTGGTTATCTCCAGTAATGGTACAGGTTAAAAGACAAAGTATTAATCAAATACTTTTAAACACATAGCAATAATAATTAAATACATCCACGCTCATTTTATATTTCTCAAATAGATATACCAGCACCTAATACCATCATATCAAGATAGCCTTTACGTTCACTCACAAATGATTACACACTTTTAAGATAACTCGATGTATCAGGATAATCATCATTATTCCATCAGTACTTTTAACTCTTAACCTCATTCATCTTCAACCAACAGTGTCGAAATTTAACGCTAGAAATTAACTTGCAACAGAAATGAACAAGGACTTAAATCATGTAGCAAACCTACCCTAATTCGCGAGTAGATAACATAACTAATATATCAAACTCACCATCTATAGAGTATACATTAAAATCATAATACATAGAAAATTACGATACACGCTTCGATAAACAAAAAATCTTCTCAGGGAAATATGGTTCGTTAACAAGGTAATGGCTGGAGTTGTGGGAAGAGGAAGTTAATGTTAAACCAATAGTTATTAGTCTTCAGAAAAGTCCAGATACAGTTTGAAAATATGACTGAAAAAAAATTTTATTTAGTATATTACATAAAACGAGATTCTATGCATATATTCTAAGAAATAATTAAAAAAGTAATCTCTTTTTACAACAAAATCACAGAAAATTTACATGATATAAATCAAGATCTACGCACCATAAACATGTATACAAAAACCCAACAAGATCATAAAATTACGAACCTAAAACAAACTTAGAAAATAAATACCACACAGATATTATCATTATTTCAATAGATTAAGATTATCAGCCCATATCATACATGATATAATAATAGTATTGTGCTTTTATTATGCAATGTAATGTGATTCATATAAATATAACAAAAGGATGCTTTAACTGCTCTCAGAAACAAAACAAAACACAATATATAAATACATAACTGTATTATACAAAAATCATGCACATCACAAAATCGCTTACTTATACTTAACATTCAAATGAATAAAAAAATAATTAGCTACGGGAATAGTAAAATAAGGTATTTGAAAGTCAAACAATCATAAATGATCACTGATAATACTATGACAAATACTGTAATCGCTAGTAATATATAATACGATAATTACAGTAATATCTAGTATTAGCTACCTCAATATATTAGAAGAAAATACTACTAGAATCATATTATTATTATTTACATAATTAGAAGAATATAGACTATATTATTATACTATAAATTAGTATTTTATTAATAATTAACGAACAAATTGTAATTATTGAATATCAAAACGTATAGTAGCTAATAAAAATAATTACTTATTAATATATATTTAAGTTAAAACTAATATAATCTAGATATATTTCGGTGTTTCGCAATTAATGTATAATCTTTAGCTGCTATGTCAGTAGACAACCTTTAAAAATGGCGCAAAATCATTGACCGGCTCATGTTCTTTTCTATATACAACTATTTAGTTTCGTTAATCCCCAACCCGAGATGATAAGTCTTTCTTTCTAAATCACTTAAAAATAATCTCAATCTATTTTCAATGGTTCACACAACACTCTTACATCCATATTAGTATCATAACGAAAGGCAAGTCCTCTCGCTCCATGACACTGATTCCTCGTAATGCACTATATACTTTGATGTAAATTGGGTCAAAAAAATATTACAAAAAAGGTAGACTAATATCAAGCGTAGATGGCCCTTGTAATGAGAATACTTACCTTTATATTCGACCAGATCTGAAGTGAAACCTTGATTTCAGTCCAAACCTGCTTACTACATGACCCAGAAATTTTACTTCCGTCCTTACCAACCACATTTTGATAGTTTCATTTTTATATCTGCCACACGAAACGCTTTAAGGACAATAACCTGTTACAGTGAAAAACATAATCGGTATAAATATATCACATTTCCTGAGTTTTAGCGGGACAGTCACAAATCTCTTTTCTTTAATCTCTCTATTTTTACTCTCTTCATTCTCTCTGAAAAGGAAATACGAAAGTATTAACCCATATATTTTCTCTCTAATCCTGCATCGATATTTATCCTCACTCATTACAAGCGAATAAATAAACCGCTCGATGTTATATATCTGAGTGTATCTTCGCTGTCCTCGTGGACCTATTATTATATATTCTAAATATCTCATAATTATAATCCGTTAATCTCACGATATTTAGGCAAAGCTTGAAGTAATGTTTACATTTATCACAAGCATTAAATATGTCTCAACATTTAATAACAACCACTGCATGATATCATATTTATATTTAAAGATTTAGGAAAAATACAGCAAGATCTTTCAACGTAATACAGATATATTTCAAAGAGGCCATTCTTCACAGCATTTTGGAGCAGTGATTTTCATCAGAACTGTACATTGTTCAGTCGTCGGAACTACATACAAAACACCTCTCTATACCCTTCATTTTATTTGTAAATCAGTGAAATAACATTCTCTGAAATAAAGCAGCATAAACAGTATAACATACTTTTAATTATTATCCGTTGATCGCGTGATTCTTGCTCGAAAACCGAAATAACGAGAATAAACCTCATCCTCTTTATCTGACTTCTTATTGAGTATATATCTCAATGCAATAATGATCACGTATAAAGAGGAGTCTCAATATAATATACGACGACTAGAAATAATTATCTAGGGTCAATCGTGTAGCGGAATATAAAATCACCTATTAATAAGATATGAAATCACTAAAGACAAAAGCATATTGGGTTATTACACAGGTAAAGAGATCCTCTTTTATTGTCATTAATGAGAAGAATTTTATGAACTCAAACGTGTCAATATATCTAAAAATAAATATGACTTGATTAGAAAATACATATTATCGTATACCTATCATAGGAAAGTCTAGGTTATCCGTTCTATTACAGATAGACGAATATTACACATCTACCCATTCCTAAGAGCATAGACCAGACTGATTTTCAACAAAACAATTCAAGAAATTCTTCATATGTGAGCCACACTATTTCAGCTCAAAAACACGCAAAGATTAAGGCAAAATATATATAAAGGATATAATCCCCACATGAAAAACATTCACATCATAAGCTACTTAACAAGAACTTATATATCCATATTCTCGATTATCAATATTCCATATGCAACTTCTAGATACAATACTTAACCCACCAGTTTCGATTTTTATTAATAATACTAAATATAGTAAATAATATACAAGGTATTCAGATAATCAAGAAACCGATATACATTTATTTTATTACTTCACTACGTGCAACATAATTTAATCTTCATAACTTATTATTTAACACTTCATATTTTTCCAAGGCAATTACTGAACACAGAATATATATTTTAAACTAATGTCTCACGTAAAGAAATCTATCTCCAAATATTGGAATAATTTATATTTGGTACAACAAATCAGATTTTCCAGCACACACCCGTCAGTCTTTTAAAAATAGTAAAATTGTTAAAAAAATGTAAGAACCTATATTCATTATATTTTGGTAAAATATTCTATAAAATTAACTAATACTATAATAAGTTATTTACTATGGTAATCTATTAGATAAAGTTAGATATGATATCTACTACGTAAATAGTAACCATAATTTAATACGATAATCTTGTAAATAAGCCACTCACTCACATTAATACAAGTATATCTAAAGAGTAATACCTCATCACCTCAATGTGCATCTACACAAACGCTTTATGAATGTCTTTCTCCTTCAGCGGAAAACCCTGAATGATAATATCTTACCATGGTGAGATATCACCATGATTGTAGTGCTTCCGTATAGCATGCAATACCACTCCTTTAAACATATGGCACACGAGGATCGTTCAATTCACCTGTCTATATAGCGAAAGAAAGGTTATCATCATGAGCATGATATCTTATAAAGACTTTTTAAACTCTCACCCAAGGTCTATGCAGCATCGTAATATATATACTAACATAGTCAAATGGACTCCATGGAGGATTATTCAGAATCATAACTAGCAAGGAGTGAAAAACCCGTGAGTGATCTCGTCAGCATGGTATGAAATAGGTCTATTGCACTCTCTACAATTATTTAAATTTTTACTATATTATGAATTGTCAGGTTATAGCGTTATTGCTTTTATTATATATTTTAATATAATGTGGTGAACCGGTTAATATAATCTTATAAATTTATACCTAATTTGAAATATAATCCCACATAGCTCAACGGCGCCTCTTCTACCGAAACTTTATTTCAATCTACCTCCACACCCCATAACCCCTACTACTAACTATAACTATTTAATTCATCTAACATATTTAATCTGGAAATAATACATTGAGTAATTAAATCTTTTGGCGGTATCATTTCTCTAGTGTACAGTAAATACTAAATAATTCAATAAAAAGAGAACTATTATAGATACTTAGATCTTTAATGGACTCTCAAATAATTTATTGTATACATTATTATGCATTATGTAACGCTCTTGCTTGTCACTCTAAAAATCATCTATATCTATAGATTGATAGAATAACACGACAATATAAAATTATTGATATTATTATAATAATGAGAAAAAATAATAAATCTCTCAGGATTCATAAAGACCATTTACTCACGTATTTTCATGTATATACAGTAATCATCTTTCATTCATATATGTTCTCGTCGTTCGTCGCTTCACTATAGTCATCTTCCTCTCTATTCCTACTACAGTTTAACCTATACTGTACTAGTTGAAATAGATCCCTATTATCTCTTATTAATATAGATTATTGAGAGATATACCAATAGATTTACATTAATTCTTCTCTCGACAACTCTCACTTTGCATCCTGTGAGTACATATTCGTTATTTAATATGTAACGTCTAGTATAAGTTTGTTCTCTTTCTTATTCCATATTGATATCTAAATATTATACACTATTACAATTTAAATTCTACTCGTGATAGAGAACTGCATTTATGGTTTCTTCTCTCATACATATCCTTATCAACCCTATTGAAGATGTGAGCAATTGTGAGATATTAGAGTTACTTCATTAATTTCACTTTATACTATATATGTATCTTTTTATTTACTAATCATATTTAATAGAAATCAGACACAGTGATATTTATTTTACCTTACATCGATTGAATACTAGTGATCTCATATATAATGCACAATACAAGTATCAGTATTTTTTATTGAGTTCCGACAAGATTATTTAACATTTAGATGTATTCCTTATTCTATTTCCTTATATAGCAACCGGGTCGAAGTTCACTTGTCATTTATTCACACACGAAGAGAAAATTTGTTGTAGAACACAAAGAAAGATTTAATCACCTAGTTTGAGTGAGCGAGAGTGAGATGGATCAAACGTAAATTAGAATAGAAAACAAAGAAAACTTTCTAAATAAGACATTACTCTAAATATCTAGATGAGCGAATATAATAGTTTTGAGATACTAGTAATATTTAATTGCAGAGACTTCGGCGAAAGATTTAACAGTAATTATTAATTTAACACCCATTTTACACAATATTGGTTTTTCTAAAATTTTTTATCCTATATAATAGAAGTCAGAAATTACACGATTAAAAATAATATGGGTCGAAAGTTCGAGTCAGATTGAATATACTAAGATATACAAATACACATTTGCAGATAAGAACACAGATAATATTTAACGTATTTTTAATTTTACTCGTATGTCACTAGTAATTTAAGTTATATGTACAGAATTAATAATATTAAAACGATGTCGAATCTCTTTATACATAATAAAAACTGATTAGAACCAGATCAATAGATCTAAGAAGATCTTAAGGATACAATAATTATATATCATTCTTAGCTTGATCAGATGTTCATACAATTTTGTAATTATACAGGCTTGAGAGAATCATTTTGTAGGCCTTGAATGACTGATCTGACCAAAAAATCAATGGAGTAGCTGTTTAAATCAAGCGGTAGAGCAAACTTTATTTATAGAGATATAATGAATCAATCTTAAATCAACTATTATCGTGAAGATGTAAGAAGATATGAGGAATTGATAAAAAGATAATATATATTATATAATATAAGACAGATAAGATTAAACTGCAGCAATTGTTGGTATAGACATGGTTTTATGACCGATATAATCTTATAATGATTTAACTCGAAACCCACTATTCATGGGTGAAGAACAGTTGCATTATATCTAATAACTTAAATATTTTTTATCTATTAAACTCAAATAGAAAGCTTATAAACAATTATAAAACATATAAATTAAATAAATTTAAAATAATAAAACAATATAAATTATTTATATTTGACTAAAAATAATAAAAATATATAGTGAAAACATATACTACCAGTTACCATATATATAGTACATCATCAATCTCGCAAGGTGATAGTGATCGCGCTATAGTGACACTACCTTCACACTATCAGTTTCGCACTAGTCCCTTAGCCCCTAGCGTGATAGCTAGACGCTAACAACGCGTCGTGAATACTGATAGGCACACCTACGGTAACGGCGCTAGCTAACACGTTAGGATCGGCTACTCAGGTCAGATCGGTTTGCGCTAGCTACTGCTAGGGTCCGTCACCCCTACATCAGGAGACTCAGATGATCTATATACTCACTAGCTACATAGTTTCTTGGCTCTCAATATAGCTCTTAACAATACATACCTTTATATTGAGATTTACATTCCTTATAAAACATAATATATAATATATTAAATAACAACAAATATTAATATTTAATCATACATAAATATTATATTAAACTAACAATCGTACAGGTTAGCTGCTTGGGTCATTTTAAACTAACTCTATTAATCTCAGATCTACTACCATTCTTCTCTTACTTTATATCTATATCTCATCTTCTGTTTACGGATCCTTATATTTCCTTTGTTCACTCTTGCTTACTATTATATTATTTCAGTATACTGAGACCTCTTAAAGATAGGCTAGACCTCCATAATCTTGATCTATCCACGAGCTAGTTTTACTTTATACGCTAACGATCTCAATGGGGGTTTTATTATAACATATATTCCACATTTCCTTATCCAAACATTATTTATTATCTTTACGTCTGCTCGGGTCTTGATGATAAGATTTCATCAATCCATTGATTGATTATTGACTAGTTGATCTTCCACACTCGTTTGTTTGGAGTGTCAACTCCAAGCTTCATAACAAGTATGTGAAACGCTTAAAATTAGTTAAATTACTATATTCTCTGTATTTCGTCTTTGTCACCAAAGATTTATCTTGTATATTAATCGTCATGCAAACCTAATTCAGTCACTGAATTATAGATCCTCGCGTATTTTTGTATTTTAAGAAATATAGTTTAGTCAGTCTTTAGGTTTTCGTAATACGGCGTATATCTCTGATACACATTGAATTCTTATCGCTGTCCGTTTCGTGATCACGAGTACCTCCCATAGGCGATAGATGATCCTGAGACATTATTCTGAGTTGACTAAAATTACGCGATAGTATCCTAATGATGTAATCTTCCGTTTTACATACTTAAGATTTGGTTGGAAAACTATACAAGAAACTTTACTAGTGAGAAAATTTGAGACTGTCATTCCAATATAGCGAGAGAGTGTGTTCATTACACACATTTACAACAAAAAGAGAAAATAAAATAAATTTCACCATAACATGTAAGCATAATCTAAATATTCAAATGGCAATAATCACTTTCACCATTAATCCACAATAATTGTTATACGAGAATTAATAAATTAATTAACAAAAATTCTAATATTAATAATATTATATTATATAATAACCAGAACAGACATTTGAGTACATTAACTTCTGTTATATGTGTTTCACGATACATAACTAATGATCGAGTCGTGAGAGCTTGACAGGACCGACCGACTAGGCTCTCATAATTTAATCGCATCAGTGATAGTGCGGTCCACAGTCGACTCAAATGAAGATCATGATACGATAATCTTTCGATTTTTCCTATACCTGATATAATTAGAAAAAGAATATAATCATATACACCTTAATAAAGAGCAATTTTTGTATGCCACGCGCGGCGCTAATAAAGATAGTAGAAGCATGACGAGACATATAAACCTAGAGCTCAGTGTTTATCTACGTTGATACATTCATGACGCTCGATTCACGTCTATCGAGATCGAAATACATCATCATATACTAATTACGCAAGGCGGAGGGGATAAATTATCTCTATCAATAATAAGATAGGTGTAAAAGGTGTGAAATTTTTCCGTTAGGAGTACAATAGCACTATCGCAACTAATTGTTATATAAATTACACTTTTGTTAATAAAAAAAAATATTTATTTAATAGATAATAAAATCTACACAAGAAAAAAATAAATTAAATTTCATTTTTGAACGTATTTAATAAAATTTACCCTTACTACGGCACCCTCATTAAGAGCAAATTTCCTCATAGGTATTCATACTGTTATCAAGACAACGAGACTAAAGGAAGGAAGACCTTTGGCCTTGCATCCATTCTGGGAACTCTAGATGGATACCACATCGCATTGAGCCACTTTACTTCTATAGACTCATGTCTATGCATAAGCTAATTAACACATATATATCGTCAACTACATTTTTTTCAGAAAATCAACTATGATGAATTATAACGGCAAAACGAATAAATTTTTCAAGTAGTTTTTAAGTTCCAATGTATTTAAAAAATGTATTAAAAAAAAAAAATACATGTTGAAAATGCTAGAATAAGAAAAAAAAAAAATTGGCAAATGTATAATACTTAAGTGTACTTGAACAGTATATTCTGTTGCACATTGGCTCGTCAAGCAATAATGATCTAAAAAAAAAAAGAGAAGCAGCAATAAATATAAGAGTGATAAAATTCTATTACAATAAAATACCCAAGAAAAATAACATAAATTTGAGAGATAAATTAATCCAAAGATAATTCTATTATACAAATTGTGTATAAACTTGCTCGGCCGTTATCTATCTTCCATATAATTAATGTAGGTTGCTAAGTTATTGTTTTATAGTTAATAATTACTGTAAAAAATGTAATATACTAATTGGTGAAAAACATGAAAAGTTTTATTTAAAAATGAATAAAATTTGCGTGTTAATGATTCAAAAATTAAACATACTTTACATTTATCGATGAGATAAAAGAAGAGAGAGAGAAAGAAGAGAGAAAAGAAATGGAAGAAAACAGAGAGTATAGAGTGAGAGAAATGAGAAGGAAGAAAAAGAACCATGCAAAGAGTTAGCAAAGACAGAGCAGAGCAAGAAAACTAAAATAAGATAGAGTAGGAGAGAGGGACTATGAGCGAGATAAGAAAAATGAGATTCAATAAAAATACCTTTTAGAAAATTAAGAGATATGAGAGCATGAAAAAAAGAGAGAAAGAAGAGAAAGAATAATGAGACAGAGATTGAAGTATATAGATCAGTAGAACGTAATATAGGAATAGAAAGTAGGGGATGATTAGAGATGAGACCAAGAGTAACTTTCGAGAATATTTATAGAAGAGAGAGAAGCTAGAGAAAGAGAACACATGATTTAAAATTATAGTACAAGAAGGAGAATGAAAGGAGAGAGATTTTAAAGAAACGAAAGAAAGAAGTGAAGGAAGAGAGTAGAGAATAGAATTCGGTTTGTGTTCTCTGATACACATTTATCATTTTCTTCAGCGTAATATACAATACCTCCTTTTTACACACAAACCTCTAATTACTAATAGTGTTATCTTGAGCTAATCAGTACACAAAATCACAAATTGTATCAATCAGCAAAATTGTATTGGCTTTATCATTATTATAATAATGTATATTATTAATTAAATATAATCGCTCATAGGAAGCTCCTACAAAAAAAATCCATTTTATATATATATATATACACAACCTCGCAAAATATTATTATTATTATTTGAGTTACAATCGGTATTTCAAGGATAAAAAGAACGATAGATAATGAGCATATATATAATTAATATAAAATATATATACATATATATATATATTAATATATATAATTAAATATAATATATATATATATATATATATAATATATAATATATATTATATAATATATATAAATATTTATATAATATATTATATATATATACTATATACTATATATTTATATATTAATATTAAATATTGAAATAAGTAAATTTATAATTATTAATATTTTAAAATATTTATAATTAATAAAACAAATTTATAATTTAAATAATATATTTTAATATATACTACGATCCTTTTAATATATAATATAAAGATATTATATAATACTAGATTATATATATAATATATATATATATAATATATAATATAAGAATGATTAATTAAATCTTTAATTATACTATAATAAGACTATATAATATTATAATATAATAAAATAATTATATATCATTATAAATCATTTAAAATCTCACGAAACGTGCCATGTGTACTGTTAAATATAGTACTATAAGATCTTGGTTGTAAATCACATTGATTAAGACTTCTTGTTCAATAGTATATATATAGTCAAGTTTTTGAGTTATTGTAGTTTAAGTTGAATTTATATTTTTATTTTTCACATTTTATTATATTATTTAATTTTTTTTTTATTTATTTTATTTTTATATATTTATTTTATTTTTTTAAATTTATTATTAGTTATTTTATTTATTTTTATTTTATATTTTTTTTATTTTTATGTTTTTTTTATTATTTTTTTTACATTTTTTTTATGTATATTATAGACTATTTATTTATTTTATTTTTATTTGTTTATTTACTTATTTTATTTTTTATATATTTTTATTTTTTATTTTATTATATTATTTTTTTTATTTTTTTTTATTTAATTTTTATTTTTTTTTATTATTATTAATTTATTTATATTTTTTTATATTTTTTATTTTTATTATTATTATTATTTTTTTTTTTTTTTTATTTAGTTATTATATATTTATTTTATATTATTATTTATATTTTTTTTATTTTTATTTTTTTTTTATATTTTTTCTTTATATTATTCTAGATTATTATTTTTTATTTTTTATTTTGATTTATATTTCAATTAATTTATTATATCATATAATTTTGTTTATTATTATTTAATGTTTTTTATTTATTTATTATTTTTTTTTATTTTTATTTTTCATTAATTATATATATCACTTTTATCATTACATAAACTATAATTCTTGCAATTTTTTTTTATTTTTTCTATCTTAATTAAGCATTATTTTGTTTTATACTTTATTATTTATTTACACACAGCTCCTTTAGTTTAAAGTTTCTATTATTAGTATTTGTAGTAGTCTGCAGCACCTAATGTTTTTATTTTATATTTTATTCCCTTCTTTTATTAATTCTTTTTTAATATTTAACATTCAAAATATTTTTCTCAGTACCAAATTTAACTTTAATCTTTTTAATAGACAATATTATTATTTTTTTGTATTTTATCATTCTCTCTCTCTCTAATTACTATTATATTTTGATTTCTTATTATATATACTATATATATTATATTCATTAATTTTATGAAAGCTATTTTATTTATCTTATGAGTAAGACCTCTACTTTCACTATCAGATCATTGATAGAACATGAAATTAATATGTAAAGAAAGATTGGCGGTTTATGTTTCTAAATATTTATTTTATATATATGCTTTTCTACTTCTTTTATTTTTTATATTTATTTTAAAAAATGCAAATTTATTACAAAATAATTTTTCATATTTTCCTTAATGGCTTTTGTTTTTGCTTATTATTTTTTTTAATTTTAAATATTTTTCTGTAATATTTATATAATGTTTATTAATATTTTTATTCATTATTAATTTATATTATTTTTTTTTTATTTATTTTTAATTATTCTATTTTAAATTATTTTATATGTGTTATATTTTGTTTATTATTTACTAGTTTTTTATATTTTATTTTATATATTATTATTTTTTTTTTTTTTTTATTTATTTTTTTTTTTTATTTATATTTATATTATTTTTTTTTTTTTTTTTATATATTATTTATAATTTTTATTTTTGTATTTTTTAAGAATGAAATGTAATATTCCAATTCTTCGTCAATATTAACATTTTTTTTTTTTTTTTTTAAAAAATATAGTTTCAAATTTATATTAATTCATTTTTGTTTTTATTTTTTTTTTTTTTTTTTGTGGTTTTACTTCTATTTTTTTTGTATGGTTTTTAATATTTTTTTTTTTATTTTTTTTTTCTATATTTTTTTTTTCATATAAATTGATTTATTTTTTTTTTGTATTTATCTTATTATTTTTCATCATTTTTTTTTATCTACTTATATTTTAGAAATATTTTTTTATTAAATTTTTTCTTATGTTATTTCTTTTTATATTTTTTATTATTATTTCTATTATTATCTGTATATACTTGTATTATTTAATTATTTTAGTATTTTTTTTGATTTTTACATATTAACATATTTTAAATATATATATTTGTATGTTGTTTTATTAAATATATTTTTTATACTTTTGTCTATTTAACCTCTTAAGAAATTTATTTAATTAAGACTTTATAATATATTAAAATAAAATCTTATAAATTATAATTATAAAAATATAAATTATTAATATAATATTAAATATATACTACAATTTTTTTCCAATAAAATTCTTTTTTAATCATTAATTTAATTCTTAATATAATAATTTATATAATTATTCAATAATAATCTGTATATATAGTCACTCGTTATAAAAGCAGTTTAAAACATCTATAGTACAGTGTAATTAAAGGTTAGTGAGAGTGTGTTTGGAACCTCCCCTCTATGTGTCATGTATTATTTACTGTATATTGTTTTAACTGCCTTATTTTGCTTTTGATTTTGGTTCTTTACATACTAAACTATTCATTGTATTTTTATAGAGGAAAGTTTGTATGTTATACAACTTTTTTTTTCTAGAAATATTCTAAAGCAATTTTTTTTCCATAATTATTAATGTTTTTCATAATATAAAAATTTTTCAAATAATATCAATAATATAAGCTTTTTCAATATCACTAATATTATTTTAAAATGTTTTTCATTCAAAAGATACGGTAATTACGGAAATAATATTTACAAATAAGAAATGATTTCGATTTTTCAAAAATCTGTTTTTTTATCACAATTAACACATTTTGTGATTTTATAAATATTCATTAACAAAATTAACATTCTTTTTATTTTTTATAATATTGATAATTATAATTTATTGTTTATGACTAAATTTGGACAGTTACACTTTTTTATTCTGTTTCAATTTAATCTTCAGTATCTCTCTTTTGTAATCTTCTTGTACTGATTTTAGAGCTAGCCTTTACAGGGACTCGATCATAAAGTTTTGATGAATATTAAAAAATGTAAATTTAGCTGTGGGTCTTGTCGAGATCCTCTACTATAATTACTTTGCTACGTTCTTATCTTTATTTTAGGTTTTGTCTCTAAAATGTGTGTATCTGCTTCTATCCTTGGTTTGCTATTTTATTTCTTCTTCTTATTCCTTTCTCTTCTGCTTTATATTTCCTTCTCTCTTTGCTTTTTTTCTATAATCAAATTGTCTGCGTCATTGCAAAGCCTGAGACATTTTAAAGTGTAGTATTAAGTATCATCATATGATTTGAGCACATTACAGAATGTTGAAGTCATCAAAGCCTGATGGTAATTTGCAATGCATATTGGAGCATACAATCGCTGCTAGTACTTATTTGAGATGCGTCTACTAAATAGTGTCCATTCAATTATGTTGACGGAGCTCAAGAAGTTGATGTGTAGTCTAAAAGTTTAGATTGTGGCAATGTTGTTATTCATTAATTGTAAAGTTGTAGGTTATTCAAAGTTTATAGGCTTATTTCAGAAATTATTTCGAGTGTGTGCTGTGTTTTTGTGTTGTGTTTTATTATTAATGTTTGTTGTTGTTATTTTGCTGTTGTTATTCGTTTGTTATTTTGGTGTGGTGTACGGTGTTAATTTCCGTTTAGCCTTTTACTGTTATATCCGTTTATTATTTCTATATAACAGTGCGATACTCTGTTCAATTTTTATTAGGGTCAGATTATCCTACATGACCTTCATGGTGTAGTACCAGTTTTCCCGTCTATACTGATTCTAGGTATTCTTTGCGTCTATTTCTGTAGGTTATCTGTGTTTACATCGTTGTTTGATTTTCGTGAGTCTTTATCATTCACTCTTAGCTTGAGATATATTGTGCCCATTCACAGAAGAGTAGTATTGTGCAGAGTATTGTGAATATGAGTCATGAGAGTGAGTATGATTTACAAATATAATCTGACATTATCTTAGAATCGGGCGAGTTAATTGCAAAGAAGAGAGCGATGTAGGATGAAATGATATAATGCAACATTACTCAGATAGAGATGATATTAGTGTGTATATTAGTTAGCAAAGCCAATTTACCTGAGTTAAGTATTATGTTTATGTTATTGTAAGAGATTGTTGTGAAAATAAGTAATGGATTCATAAAGTAATTATAAAGAAAGAGGTACGATAGTAATAAGCATGAGTACGGTTTATGTCGAGATTGATAATAATAGTGTAAGAGTTGAGTGTATCAGACTGATGATGATATGTTGAAAGAGAGCATTAGATGAGGACAGAGATAAAGTTAGAGTTTGGCGTATGTAGTAGATTTATTAATATACTTGAGTTATGGTGCTAACTACGAGATGATGTGTATGAGATTGATGTAGTGGATTGAGAATGATGATAGATTAGTAGTTATTTAGTTGTGAGCTTAAGGCAGAGAATGATGTAGGATTATGTTATACTTGGTAATGTAGGTTTGATTGGTAATAGTAATGTATTTTCACTATATGTTTACTCTATCGATGAAGGAGTATTCTTTTAGTCTTTTTAAAAGTATAAAGAGGCTTGGTGTTTATTCGTAATATATCTGTGTTATGTATATATGTATAATATTGTATATTGTTATTAGAGGAAGTTGTTGTTATTTTTATTTATTAATATATTTAATTATTATTATATTTTATTATTATAATTATATTATATAATGTGTTAATTAATAGAGTTATTTATTATTATATGTATTATCTGTTAGACTAAATATGATTGACATATATTTAGTTTATTATGTATAATATTATATTTATCATTTTAATACATATTTGTGATCCTGGTTTTGGTGTATTATGTGACTCTATTTAGTTCTAATCTGCGAATCGTTGGGATCAGTATAGGTTTCTGATAACTTGTTGCATATCGTTCATGTAAGTTAAGAATTAGATAAAGTGATGTTAGCTGAGATTATTGGAAATATGCTCGAAATAACTGGCAAATTAGCAGAAAATATGATTGATGTGAAGCGTGTGCGTGGTTTTTTTCGTGCGGTGCGCACTATGTAGCTCTTTCTGTGGTTTTTTGAGATCCAAGTCTTGCTTTCGTTGACTTTCTCCGATGAATATCTGCTTTCTTTACGTCTGACCCGAATATACCTTATATATTTTAAGTACTCTCTTAGTATTATGTGTTGTTGAATACGTTTCCAATATAACGAAGTTTGCATACATGTTTGCTAAAATGTGCAAAATTTATTTGTTGTTTGCTATGAATTTTTTGTGTTGAAACTTATTTTGTGCATTCATTGTCTTATTTTGCAATTTACATTTGTCTTCTATTAATGTTTGATTTTTGCATTTATATACTCGAATGTATACTGCGTGGTATTTTGATCGGCCCTGAAGCCGGGTTACGATGAAAGCGGATCCCGTCGAAACCACAGAAATCGATTTCAGCATGCGATTGATTGTCTAGCTAATCGGATGACTAATAATTACCGGATAATGTATCTGTCACAGATACTATATATCGTACTAGAAAGGTTAGAAGGGGGTAGGGTATATACTCGTAGAATGAACCAAACCTAGCACCACTTCTAATATACATCCAAAGTTCGAATCTCACTACCTTATAACCTAGGAGTAACACGTATGACCAGGGTGTATTCTATGGACGTAGGGATAGTCATTGCGTAGAAATAGGCTAAAAGAAAGGGGGGTAGGTTAATATATCATAGACGGAACATCTCTAGCACTTCTAAAATAAAGCGCACACCCAATACGATTCTCATACCTATTTAACCTAGGGGTAGGCACTAATAGCGGGTGTATTCTATCCTATGATCAGGGTCGGCTAGAAAAGGCTAGAAAAGGGGGGAGTAGGGGTATATTAACTCATTAGAAGGATAGCTCCTAGCTAACTTCTATACGTCACCAACCTCGCTTCCCCGTACCCAATAACCTAGGGGTGAGCACTAATACGGGTGTATTCTAGAATATAGGTCGGCAACGTGCTAGAACTGAGAATATACCTATACTCATATAGCCTATAGCCTATAGCTATAGATATAGCCTATAGCATAAGAAACCATATGACCTTTTCTCCATCGATGGCATCCTTTGAAGTGACCGTGTCTTCGACGCCTTCTTATCAGTTTTTGAGTGGTTTTGTGGTTAGATAAGAGAGGTCGCAATTCTGTATGTACTAACTAATATATATATTATGTATATATATAGTTCTGATACTGGTAAAATTATAGCGTATAATTATTATTATATATATATAATATAAGTATATATATATATATAATAATATGTATATATATATATTATATATATATATAATATATATTAATATATAGTATTATAATATTTAGTATATATATATAATATATAATATAATGATAATAGTATGATTTTATAACCTTTTTTAAAGTAAACACTAATAACATGGTCCTAAATTAGAATGTGAGGTGGTTTTACAGGAGGGGAATAACAGCTTCGAGTTATGTAGAAAATCTTCGCATATATAAACTTAAACATTTCTGATTTCAGATTAAAATTGAAAATTCTAATTAAAGATTTAAACTTACAACATCAAATAGTATTCCGTCGCTGTATTATAATATTTTTATAAAAGTCTAATTGTTGTAAAGTTAAAGATACTCAAATAGGATCTAGATATGTTAAATGAAAATTGTTCTTGTTATTATCCAGCCTTTATCTTCTTCTCTTGTATGATCATGCTGACTCCTTCCCTCCTCCAAAGGTCAGACAAATGTTTGATCCCCATACCATCCATTACGCGCCTGAAAAATACAAACATTTTTGCTTGTAAATGTTATTTTAGAAAACAAAAAACTGCTTAGAAATCTATAAGTAAAAAAAATTATTGTCTGATGGCGTCGATACTCGAAGAATAAAAATATTCGATTAGATCGATTATCGGCTAATATCATCGATATTTTTTCGAATACTATCGAAACAAATATCAGTATCGATTGTATATCGGTCTCCTTGCGACATCGCGTACTTAGTGATGTCCGATATATAAAAAAAAATCGATATCTTCGATATTTTAACAATAATCAATTGCTCTCGCTATCTATCGGCGGTCAAAAAGTATCGATAATATCTCGAATTAAAAGAATAATTATCGTTTATATATTAAGTATATTATATATCATATATATCATATAATATATACAGTATTATATTATATATATATATTAATATATATATATAGTATATTATCATAGTCAATAGTATATATATATGATGATATAGTATATATATGATAGTATCATAGGTTGGGCACCGCGGCTCATTTAGGGGTAGTCCGCTAGCGCAGCTCCGCACCTCGAGAAAACGCTTAAGCCGCTAGCGCTCCTGCGCACTTATTCAGACCATCACACCTCCGCTATCGCAAGTCCGCACCCTCCGCACGTCTCTCCGCAAAATGGTGCGACTTCACAAAAAATTTTAATATTAAATACTACAATATTATATTTCCTTACAAAAAAAATTATTTGTAATATTATATGAAAATTGAATGAATCATTTTCAAAAATCTCAAATTTTCCACTTCCTCCTTAATGTCGGTCTTCAAGGATACCAGTGATCAGTATTACCTTCATAAAAGATTTAGGTTGTCTGAAAATAAAACGCAGTTAAGGCTAACCTCTTTGGCCCTCAAAATATCCCCACCAATACTAATATTCGCTCTACAGTCCGCAGACTAGGGAGAGGTGTATTATATTTTATGAACAGTTGCAACAAATTCTGCCTATGCTGGAAGGGAAGAAGAATGTCCTTGGTGAGAGGAGTGCTGGGTGTTTTTCGTTACATTCCAGCAGTCTTCATGCTAATGTAAGTCCTCTACCTAAATCATTCCTGTCCCTCCCCTTCTGCAAATATTTTGACCCCCGTGTCCACCATAGAAGGTTCCTATTTCGCTCCAAGATCTTTGTAGAATCCATGAAGCCTCGACTTCTGGCAGATCGATGCAAATACTACGTATCAGCTCGTATATATAATACATATATTTTTTATATACTATCTATATATATATTTATACCTATATTATACTATATATACTATTATATATATATATATATATAACACATAACACACATATCAATATATATCTCACAAACACCACACATATAATCATATATATATAACTGTCTCAAATCAATTCTGTGTAAACCCATATATATATATAATATAAGATATAATATATCTATATTATACTATATATATATATATATATATATACTCATATATTATATATATATATATTATAGTTATATATACACATATATATATATATATATATATATACCCATATATATATATAATATATTATACTCATGGTATTACACAGAATTGATATTAAATTGCCTAGTTTATTATAGTTTTAATAGATATAATTAATAAGTTATATAAGTAATAGCCCATTCAGTCTATAAAATCAATTTAAATGTTATTCATTATATATGGTACCTTTAAGGAGGTTGAATTGTTTTTTTGAAAAGTTTAATTATTAAAAAACAATAAGTTTGCACTAAAAGTATAATTTCAGCTTTATAACAACGTTAAAAATGAAAAATTATATATTTCTTCATTATAACAATAAGAATTCTTAAATAAAGTAAACTATAACTATACTATATACTTTTAAAAAAGCGTGCTGAACCAAAAGAGCGAACACATTTTATTCGATCCGCACGTGCAAGTCGCTAAAAATTTCCTATACGCTAGTCCGCACCTATCTGGAGGCCGCTCGGAGCGACTAGCGGACTAGCGGACTAAAGAGCGTAAGTAACTATAATATATACATATATATATATTATATAAACATCACACAATTATTATATATATATATATATATAATATATATATTTTTATATATATACTATATATATATAATATTATATATATATCATATATATATAAGTATATATTGAATATATATATTTAGTGGTGGTGTTTATCTCTGTAATATATATATATATATATATAACTTCATTATTATATAATATATATATATATATTATATCATATCATATATATATTATATATATATAATATATATTAATATATATATATATATATATAATATATATATATATATTATTGAGAAGAGAGAGAGAGAGAAGAGAGAGAGAAAGAGAGAGAGAGAGAGAGAAAGAGAGAGAGAGAGGAGAGAGAGAGAGAAGAGAGACGAGAGAAGA
>JABUQX010043729.1:0-27500 GCA_015478945.1 Trachelipus rathkii
TAAATGGCTCTGAAAAATAGAAGACTATCATGTAGGAAGCTTTCCAATGTTCTATCAGCAGAGGGGATTATTATTTCTAGAAGAACCGCCAATAGGAGGCTATTAGATGCTGTATTAAAAGCCTATCGTCCAAGAAAGAAGCCTAGACTAACCTTAGAAATGAAACTGGAAGGTAATGTCTGGGCTCAGACTCATATTCATTGGACTTCTGAGCAATGGGAGCAGGTAAGAGTTGATCAGATAGCTATTATTTCTTTTATCACTCATATAAGAGCATTTGTTATTAGTATCGTGACAATGACCTTTCATTATTATTGAATTAATAACATCATGGGTTTAAAGTCTGATCTGTGTACATTGTTTTGACTACTTGCATCACTATTATATAGCTTTTCCTACGTTCATATTTGTGTTTTATATTTGCTACCAGAGATTGTAGTTCTTCTAGATGATCCACCCATGAGTGCCTTGATGATCAGTGTGCAGAGCTATAGAAAGGCGTCTAGTGTACCCGAATGCCTGAAAAAAACGTAAAATTTCCACAGAAAATTCTGGTGTGGGTCCATTTCTGTCATTGAGCCCAAGTCATATTGAATAATTGTTGAAGGCCACGCATGGCCAGCTGTATTATAATGTACTACAAACGTCGTTACTACCTCTAAATAGGATTCAGTTTGCGAGATAGCATATGGATATTTACGAGAACTCCGCCCGGTGTCCCATTCAGCGAAGTCATAAAAGAGATGGTTCGCAACAGAATGGTGTACGAGGTACTTCCATGGACCTGAAATTTCACCTGACATAAGCCCTAATGAGTGTTTGTGGTACCGCGTGTTGAAAATGAATATCAACAATGTTCCAATTACGACCAAAGTAAAACTCATAGTAAACGTCTTATTCAGGTTGGTGTCATTTCCGTGAAAAATCCGAAAAGTTGTGCAAGAAACTTTAATTATTGCTGCCCATCGCGTAAAACTTTCAAGCTGCCAAGTGAGCTCCCAGAACCAGTACGTAAAGTGTTTATAGTAACGCCTTATGTATTAAATAAATTGAGATGACAAAGAGAATGAAGTAAGAGGTAATATAGCTGAACAGAGAAAAGGGAAATTTGTAGAAATCCAAATAAATATTGAATATATATATATACTATATTTATATAATTTATATATATATTAATTAGTTTAATTATTATTACTATAATAAAATTTAATATATATATATTAGTTATTGCCTTTCTTTTTCTCTCAAAGTGAAGGACACTACATACTGGAAGCCGTTGCAAGAGAAGCTTAATTTTATTCTTAGCATTCTTGACTATTTCCTCTTCTCATCATCCTGCTTAGAAAACTTTTGGCTAGTAAACTGATATTTGACAGGAATCGAGAACAGGAAATTACGCATCTCTTTCGGTCTTTACACCCTTGGTCCTTTTCATGCCCTCTAGGGTCCTATCCCATCTCTTTACTTCGCGGTCATTTTATTTCTCATTCACTTCTACCATCTCTCCAGATGTCAAACCATTTAATCTCCCCTACAATCCATCTTCAGTGTCATCTAGTATAACACACCTATAACTCTCTAAATAATTATTCATTTCTTATTCTCTCTTCCTTACTCTTTACATCATAGTTCTTAATATCCTCATCACCGCCGCTTGTATTCTACTCTCCTCTTCTCTCGTTGTTGAGCCTTGTTTCCGGCTCAGTACAGCATGTGGGACGTGAACGTATCGCTAGTTATAAAATCTTTAATATTTTTTAATCACATCTAATTAAGGATTTTCTTCTTTTACAACATGGTATAACCGTGCTTTCATAATAATTACACATACTTTTACCATCTTCGGCGTAATCTCTCTCCTCCATTTAACCTTCAACTTCTGTTAATAACAATCCCTCCGAGACTTTATAATTGCATAGAAGATATTATGCGAGATAATCTCTCAACGCGATAATTCTCATCACTACATCCTCATTACCCTCCGGTTACTGTTTTGATCTCTGTCTCCTGTACTGTTGTCATATACTATCATCCCTAACTTCTCCCACCTCCATCGGCAACAACGTCCACACCTACTCTATAATCAGAATCGCTCCATCATCCTCTCGACTCCAAAGTGCACAAGATCGTCCCCGCCATAATGCCCATTTATTAGTCCCCTTCAAATTCTCCCAGTTCATTGGAACATGATTACCATTAGTCTATCTAATAATATTTAGCTAGAGACATGTATTCTGTTCTAGGGGGCATCACAATAAGAAATGCTAGAGAAGACCATGTAACCTGATTCATTCTGTTAATAGTGCTATTAAGAAATTTTTTGAATGCGGTTTCCCGAACAAGCAGATTTGGTATTTGTGTGAACTTTCCACCTGCATACATTAAAGTAAAGGACTGTGATAGGTATTAATTTATGTTCGTATAATTGATGGCAATCCCTATAGTGATGATTTCTGCACGTATCCGAAGTGGGCGGACATTTTCAGTTATTATTAAAAGTAATACCGCATGTTTAGCTAACCAGTCACTCACAATAAACTTATTAAAGGCTTGTATTTGTGGGATAGCATAGAAACTCTTAGACTAAAGATTTTAAACTTTTGGTGTAGTAGATTGGCGTAATTATATTTTATTGACCTTTTGTATTAGTTGAAACGACACCTTAGGGTGTGGTAGATAGGATTGTGTTTGTTCAGCATGGGCCATTGAATGTATTATATGATAATATATTTAGTTGACACTGGTGCATGTCGCTCGATAAGTTTATGCCTATCTAATTGTTCTTTGTTTCCTTATCTCTATTCTGCAGAGTAAATTTACTACAGAACTATTGATATAAATATTATATATGAACTTTCTTCAGATTGACCAATGATATGAATGGTGTAAAAAGCACGACCTCAAGATACATAGTTTTTTTCTGAGGTGTTTAAGCCTGTCGAAAATCCAGCGCAATTAGATGTGTTCATTGCTACTCTACTTTAATAAAATATTTTTTACGACTAAGTTTACCAAATGTCATGTGTTATTGAAAATACAACTCATTAAAAACACTTATGGCAACACTTAGAGAGTGCACAAATTGATCTAATACTTGAGTATTGCTGCACACCAAGTACCGCCGACTACTATTTTAAAAGAAAAAAAAAGAAGAAGAAGAATTTTCCCATGACACAAAAATGGCCACAGCTCTCACGAAGGGCGAACCACAAGTAGGTGATTTTCGAGATGGATTGTTACGTACACCTAATGAAATTCGTATAAAGCAATTAGTCTGAAGCCTTAAAGAGGAGCTTCGATGGATCAAGATATTAACCTTTTTATAAAAAACTTATGAATTCTTTTCAAGTTATTAAGCCACAAAGCTAATAATTTCCTAATATAAATTTACTTTATTTCATACTTAACCTTTAATTCTCAAACACTCTTTCATTTTTAATGAGTTTATTTTAAACAAGTTGCCATTCTCCATATATTAGTGACATGCAATCTGACTTCTTAATCAATATTGGATAATTATGTTTAGTTTGAGAAGGGTCTTTTCCAAGCAAACATCAACGAAACATTTTCAAACATTTTGGAAGTTGTCAACAGAACTTCTGCTTTCTGATAATTAAGAAATTATAATGCCTTTCTTGAATGAAGATCAATTTAAAATGAAAAGATACAGGGCAATTATCACAATTTATATTCTTGATGATTTTTCCAAATCCAGTTAGAGAACAAGTTCGCGAATCAAAGAACCATACTTACTAATCTTTTATAAAGTTACTTATTTCATCGACATCTATCCAAAATTTTTGCTAATAGGGGTTTGAAAATAAATGTTGATATGAGCCGTCATATTTAGATTGTTAAGGATTTTTAAGCATTTACCTCACTCAAAATGTGAAATCCAATAACAATATCCTACTCTAACTCTGAATAGGCTCAAAAAAGCAAACTTTTTCCAATTTCTATCATTGAAGAAGAATCTAGCAGAACTGGCTTTATGAGTGTTCATCATAGCTTCCAATAAACGAAGGAATTATCAATCATTTTGCTGTTAAAGAGATCGAAATTAAGAATTTTATATAAAATGTATATACAAATTACTATTTTTTTCATTTTGCAAAATTTATTATATGTTCCATTGAGTTTTATTTCCTTTTTATGAAGTAATATATTTATATATAGAGTATATATATATATATTATATTATATATATATATAATATATATTATAATATAGATTATATCTATATATAACTAATATATATATGTATATATAATATATAAATAAATTAGCTAGCTATATATATATATATATATATAAATATATATATATATATAGTATAATATATTATATACTATATATAATATATTATATATATAATATATATATATATATTTATTATATTACTATTTATATTATATAATATATATATATATATAATATATATGATATGATATATATAATTAATATATAATTATATATTTTGTTATATTATATATACTAAGTATATATATTATAATATATATATATATATAATATAATAGTATATATTATATAAATATAATATGTAATATAATATATATTATATATAATATATAATATATTATATAATAATCTTAAAAAACACCCCGAAAAAATTTATTTTTGCCTACTCCCTAATAATATATATGAAAATATATATATTAGATACTATATATAATATATATATAATATATATATATCATATTATAGTATATATATATATAATATAATATAATATTATATATTATATATTATATATATTAATAAATATATATATATAATTATAAGTATATAAATGGCTATTTATAAGTGGTTGACTCCAGGAGCGAAAAAAAATAATTAATATATATCGTTATTTTAAATAATTTGAGGGTAAATACATTAAAATTTTGGGTAAACTAACCTAACCTAACCTATTAACCTAAACTTAACTAAACCTAACTTAAACCTAACCAGACACAAATTATACCTAAATTAACCTAGACCTTATATTAAAGGAGTCTAAACCACTTATATATTGTCCTATATATATAGTATAGATATATAAATACATAATATATATAATATAATATAATATATAATATAATTATAATATACTATATTTATATATATAATATTATATTATAGTTATAATATAATATATATATATATATATATAATATATATATAATATTAGTAGTATTAGTATAACTAAGATATGATAATATATACCTATATATTGATATATAATAGTATATAATATATAATTATATAATATATATTATATATATATATATATATATATATATATATATATAATATTATATAATATATATAATATAATATATATAATATAAATAATATATATTATATATATATATATATATATATATATTATATAATATATATTATAATATATATATTTATAGTGGCGTCTGGATGGAAGGGGGCTTGGCGAAACCACCAACGAAGAAGTCCATTATCAAATATATATATCAATCATCATCATCATCATCATTATCATATCATCACACACCTCTCTCCAAAGACTGGGGTTAGGTGTCGAAGCTGCCACTAGATAACAGAAAAAGAAGTAAGAAGAATATACGAAAGTCGAAAATAAAAGCCCAAAGCCTTACTGCCCCTTATCCTTTTAGTGAGAACTTCGTTCGCAATTCAGAATACCAACCTTAAGAGCTTCCGAAGACAAGCGACGGACCCCACTATGGCCTATCTTTACGTCAAATGTGGGTAATCCCCATGTATATTATGTATAATATATATATTATATATTAAATATATATATTATTAATTAAATATATATATATATTTATAATATATATTAATATATATTTAATTAATATATATATATATAATTATATATATAGTATATTAATAAGTATATATATATATATAAATTATATATATAACTATATATATATAGTATATAGTATATAGTAGTAGACGGGTCATTTCGTTCGAAAATAGACCCTTAGACCTTTTTTGATCAATTTCTGACCTGAGCCAGGTTGTTTTCCTGAGGGTGATTTTAACCATGCCTTGACCTTTTTTGTCGACCTTGACTGACCTTGCCCTTTTTTGGCAACCCTAATTTTTTATGGCAACCCTAATTTTCTGGCACCCTAATTTTTTAGCACCCTTTCGAAGAAAGGGTGCGCCAAACGACGGTTGCGTCAGCAACCGTGGTACGTATTGCCCCCCTTACTATTTTAAACGCCCTCCA
This sequence comes from Trachelipus rathkii, assembly GCA_015478945.1. Classification (NCBI taxonomy): domain Eukaryota; kingdom Metazoa; phylum Arthropoda; class Malacostraca; order Isopoda; family Trachelipodidae; genus Trachelipus; species Trachelipus rathkii. The sequence continues at coordinate 6,239 of JABUQX010043729.1, forward strand.
TAATTTATTTTTTTTTTTCGACCGTGGGCAATTTTTGCCCACGTGTAATTTTAATGTGTTCTGTTAAGGGGCTTATGCCCTTTAGATATGATGTCTTAACCTTGCATCCGGTCACCCAACAGAAGGTAACTGAAGTCGCACGACTTCGCGCAAGTCCCAAGCCGCGAGCCTTTTCCCGCCCGCCTGAAACCGTTGGTTCAACATCCGCTTGCCTTGTGTCCCATCCCGCCCTGTGTCCCGCCCGCACGCGCTTATTTTTTTTATATATACTATATTATACTATTTTACTATATATATATAAATTCTAGTATATATAATATTATATTATTATATATATAGGTTTATAGATTAATTAATATTATACGTAAAATATAAATTATGAAGGTATAAATTATACATATATATTAGGGAATATATATATAAAATATAATAATTAAAATTTATTAAATATTTTATTAAATATAATATATATATACCCACACACAACACACACACACACACGACACAACACACACAGGCTTGTATACACATTCCATTGAGTGGGATTTTCAAACGCGTCCCTTTCATCTGTTCTTACCTTGCCTTAACACACTTCAACCTTAAACGCCCTTTATTTATGTTCGAGTTTCTATCCGTCATAAATCAAATAATAGCCAGGAACCGGAAGGAATACGAATAACCCAGCAACACGCTTAAACGGTAGATTTATGACCTTTAATGTCAAAGATTCTAAATTGAGATCTGGTAAATTGAAAGATTAATTTGAAAGTAGTGTTAAAAATGAAAGTCCATACGGCCTTCCCACCAATAATTATTATAGATAATTAATTATATATATTTATATAATATAAAATATAATAATAATAATATAATAATAATAATAATATATAATATAATAATAATAATAATTAATAATATAATAAATAATAATAATAATATATATAATATAATATAAAAATAACTAATAATAATCTCAGAGAAGCACAATGTGGCTTTTTACTCTCCCAGTCAACCCACTAACCTAAACATTCAATCATGCAAATTCATATCAACATTTTAAAAAAATTAATAAAAATCGCAATATTATATATAATTAAACTATATATATATATATATATATATATATATAAATAATAATATATATAATATATATATATATATATATATATATATATATATATATTATATCTTTTAATATATTTTCTATATCTAAGAGAGAGAGAGAAGAGATAGAGAGAGAGAGAAGAAGAGAGAGAAGAGAGAGGAGAGGAGAGAGAGTAGAGAGAATGAGAAGAGTAAGGAGAGAGAGTGAGAAGAGATGTACCTCAACGTGGTCAATCCATTGCTATCACATAGTTTTTATTCCATTTACAATGTAGCCATGTTTTTATCCACGTACTAAAATTATGTACTTTGAAAACATTTTAATTTCAAATTAAAATTTATAAATTTTAATTATTTTTAATTAATATTATTTGAATTTATATTTTATTATTTGCCCTATTTAATTATTTTTATTTATTTTTACTGTTATAACACACGAACATCTCTCATAACCCTGAGAAATCGTGCCACGTGAAACGAAAATCTTTTGAATTACGATTCGAATAAAATGCACGTGGAAGTTTACCTATAAGGCTAGTTCCCGATGTTCTTATTCATTTTAAAGATAAAAATTTTAAATTCATTTTATTAGAATTATACCGTTTTTTCAATAATTTGGAATTTATTACTGAAGCAACAATTTTTATTATTTTAATTATTTGCGTAACGTAATTGATTGTCTCAGATCATTTTTTATTTCCTATTTTTTTGGTATATTTTTCGTCCAAACGATACTAACACGTAGATTTTTTACGTTGATTCCACATCATGCCCATCCTTATCAAGAGAGAGATGCGTGTTAGTCGTTTATTCTTAGAGAAGACGAGAGAGAGAGAGAGAGAGAGAGAGAGAGGAGAAAAGAGAGAGAGAGAGAGGTATGAGAGAGAGAGAGAGAGAGAGAGAAGAGAGTAGCAAAAGATTGGCACAAAGTAAATAATAAGAATATTTATATATATTATAATATAATAATTTTTATATATAACGATTATAGAATATAAATAATGAAATTTGAGGTATTAGATACGAACAACGGTACTGAGTATACTTAATTTATATACCATGAGTTTATTAGATACTAATATTGTTGACAATAATAAAATTTTGTATTATATATAAAATAATTATATAATATAAGATATATATGTTATGTTGTAAATAACTAGTATATGAAAAGCACTATGTGAGATATTGTACGCGCGACTGATACTTCGAAGCCTATATCAGTGGATCCCAAGTTGGTAGTAAGCCGGATAACTCCATACCCAACCTAGCACATTAGACCTAAACCTGCCACCTACAAACTGACCTTAACCCCTAACATAACCTAACTCTAACCTAACCCTGAACCTTATCTACCTAACCTAACCTATCTACACCTACACGCTGGCCTACACCTACACCTGGCTTAACACCTACACCTAGCCTATCAACCTGCGAGCGCATTATAGCCTCCACCCCGCCTTGAGCTCATCCAGGAAACTGATGCCTAGCCTTTGGTAGGTATACTGCGCTATAATCTATCAGAGTCATGTTAGGTACCTGACCTATGATATAGGATCTCTTTTCACTAACTTATATATTCCCCCATCCGCGGACATACAGCAAACCACACAGCGACAAAATCATCACACAACCACATAAGTCGTCACACACACACACACACACAACATCACGCAATAGTAACACCTGAAATCTTATTATCTTATTATTAATTCACACACACTAACACAGACACACATACACACACACACAACACACACCTCTAATTCAAACAAACAACACTACATCACATCACAACACACACCAACACCACTATCACAGTAACACCCGACTACACTTATACAACACATACACCTATTGACACTTACACTCAAACTATATGCTAGTGACATCATTAAGCAACGTTACATTTACACTTATATCATAACACGTAATAGGTTAATCACAGCACACGTCGACCCAGCCCTTTGGTCCTTCCATGGCGTCCCAATTTTAGCCCACCCTAAACTTCTTACCGCACTTAAACATTTTTATTAAGAACCACCCTCGCGACACACAACCCTAACAACTGTAACTCCACTTACAGACACCCTCTTTAATTGTGTAACTATAGTGCAATTTTATAATTTATAAATTTTTAAAAATTGCAATGTAAGAAGAAGAAAAAAACCAGCGTGTCTGATATATAAACATTTTATTTTACGGTTACTAATATGTACGAGAATTTTATATTCTAAAAACACTATACTTTACCAAGACCTTAAGAAGTAAAACAGAAAGTTTCTATCAGCATGTAAAGCAGTAAAACAACGCATACTATAATAAGTGTAGTAACACCCTATTGTTTTTACTGTTTTCGACTGCTTTTAATCATGTTTACTGCTTTGAACACATGTTCTACTGCTTTACTTTCTGCTTTACTGCTTTAAACTCATATATTTATACAACACTTAAAGCAGTAAAGCAGTAAAACACAAGTAGAGGGTGTATACGCGCTAACACCTGTACGGCGGCGGATAGTATGCCTTCTTGTTTTTAACTGCTTAAACTGCTTTTAAACATTTCTGCTTTACTGCTTTAACTTCTGCTTTACTGCTTTATACTCTTCTGCTTTAACTGCTTTAGAGCGCAACAAATCCATCTACAGTAGCCTAAAGCAGTAGAAGCAGTAATAAACAATAGAGGTGTTACCTAACACCTAGGGGTATTAGTTGCTTTGTTTTACTGCTTTAACTGCTTTAACTTTCCTGCTTTACTGCTTTAACTTTTTCTGCTTTAAACTGCTTTAATAACTTTCCTGCTTCTAAACTGCTTAACTTTCTGCTTTAGCGTTGTTATTTATGACTTTCTGCTTACTGAGTTTTTAACTCATATATATTTATTAACATTAAGAATTTTTTATTTTGTTTTTAATTACTTTTTTATTGTATTTTATTATTATTTATAGTTTATTGTTTATTATTATTTTTATTATTATTTTTTATTATTCCTATTATTATTTATTATTTTTATTTTTATTTTTATTATACTTAGTGTTATTTACCTCATGACTATTGTTATTATTATTAGAAATTATTCATTTATTATTTAGAACACACATTTACTATGACACTTTTCACTAATGACACTTAACACACAATCAACTAATGACCTTAATACGACACACATTCACTAATGACACTTACATTTAGCCATAGCACATCTTACATTTTACACTTATATTAGGCACTATCTACACATTCACACACACACACAACACACACGCACACATCAACACACACACACACACACACACACACACAGCATTTACTACATCAAAGCACACAGATTTTACTCCTTACACTCACGCACAGATTTACTTACACCCGCAGATTTACTTACACACTCACACAAGATTTACTTACACTACCAGATTTACTTACAACACATGACGTAGTCATATTATGTTAAGAACATTTTGGAAGTAATTCAATTATTTAAGCACGTTAACTTTATATTACTACATCCAAAAATCATATACACATAAATATTACTTTCAAAGTTATTCCTTAAAACTTCTAAATTGAGAAGTTCAATTCAATATATCTTTTGAACAAAGAAGAGTTATTATTAACGTTCTTAGACAAACCTTTTTGTATTATAAGTTTATAATCTATCAAGTTTTAAATAAAGCCTTTACTATATAAGTCTTATGAAATTTAATTATTAAAACATAATATTTACCGTAACCTTAAAAGCAATAAATCATACACGACGAGGCCCACCTGCACCAACCCCTCTACATCAAGCTATGCCACTTTTGTTCTATTGACCTTAATCTGCTTGCGATCACTTTAGCTAGTAATAGTATACGAAAAATTAACGAAAAATACGTTTCCGTCTCGGCTATACATATTTATTTTAATTAAAATCATTCTAAGTTTTATTTTAAAAATACAAGTTATCACTTACATTTATAATTATCTACGATATCGATGTTAACGCTAAAAATATTCATAAAGTGTTATTCAATAATGAGGGTGTTTACCTCTTTAATATTATTCTCATTTTATAATATCTTATGAATATATCGATGACCACATTCACAGTCAGCGGTAGAAAACTACAACAACTGTTACCGCAAACGTCCTTACATGATACGAAATGACTTCTCTCTTGGGTAAAATGTGTTGCATAATAACTACTTTAGGTCTAAATTTAGGGATAATTCTTGTTATGTAACTCCGAGGCGCAGTTTTAAGTCATAATTCCTAGGTCAAAATATTAATTTCAACAACTATGACCTTTCTTCTGTAAAATGTGGTGAATCAACTAAGTTAGGTTTCCCTAAATTTAGGCCATTAAAATTTAAGGATATAAGCCCTTTTGTAGACGGGCTAATTTAATACTAATACCAGGTCAAAAGGTAATTCCAGCATAGCCAAGAATCGAGAATCAATGTTAATTTAATTATTTTTAATAAATATAATTTCAAACTTGAAACATGCATAGAGATCGGAAAGATCCTTTAAAGCAGGTAAAGGATAAATGTTTTCCTTACTTGTGATTGGTCTGGGTAATCCTTATCTCTATAAGACCTCGTATGTTATTGGTCGAAGACATTATTTTAAATCGTCTTTTTGAAAATTACGTTTATGTCTTTAAACTTGTAATTTGAGCAGGTGATTGTGTTTTATTATCATTTTATAGCCCAAACTCAATTAAAATCATAGTCATTTTAGCTGTTTTAAGTATCTGTACACAAAGTTATACTGATATGTATTAAAATGGTTTTATTTAAGTTCATAAGCTAACACACCCTAGGGTCAACTCAGCATGAGCCCCACCTACGCAAAGGCAGTAGCCAACCCCACGACCCTAGCAGGTGCGTCCCGCCGCGTCCCCGCCCGCCGCGTAAGCCCCTACAGGCGCAAATATTTCGTGTTCCCTATAGCCCTCGAGCGTGCGCCCGCAGCGGCAATTATATTTTATCCGTGCAGCGAATGAAAATATATATATATATATATATATATAATATATATCATATATATATATATATTATTATATATATATATATATATATATATAATATATATATATAATATATATATAGTATATATATATTATATGTTTATATAATATAATTTTCTTCGACGGCGGTAAATATTGCCTGCGGGCGCACGCGCGGGCGGGAAGCGGAATATTGCGCCTGACGGGCGCACGCAGTGCGGACGTGGACTGCGCGCGGGCCGGTGACGCGCGGAAAGCGCAGCCTTGCGGAGGGCGGGTTTGAGCTGCCTTTGCGGTGGGCTCATGCTGAAAGCCCTGTGGTAGTAGCTTATAAAGATACTAAAATAATACAAACTTTTATATAACAAAATCAAAGATAATACTTGATCACCGCTTAACAGCTAAAATGACTATGAATTATTGAGAACATAGAAGTTTGGGGAGTCTAAAGAGATAATAAAAACAAACATCACTCTGCTGCAAAATACAAGTTTAAAGAACAAGCGTTAGATTATCAAAGACTGAATAAAATTAATTCTAGACACAATCGAGCATTAAACACGTTAGGTCATATAGAGATAAACGATTACCCCGACCATCACAAGTAAGGAAAACTATGTCCTCCTTTTTTACCTTTACAGGATCCTTTACCGATCAGCATGTTCAGTTTTGTAAATATATTTATGAGAAGAATAATAATATTACATTGAGTATAATCTACTCGCTTCTTGTCTATACTGGAAGCAAACTCGTTGAGAGTTTGATGTGACCTGGTAGTGTAGGATGAATTAGCACAACCTGCTCTACAAAATAAAGCGCCTTAATCCTCACATGAGGTTTATGCCCTATTTAGGAACCTAACGTATTATTGCACCCACTAAATTTTTACAGAAAAAGGTCAGTTTAAAATAAATATTTTGACCTGGAATTAGGCTTAAATCGCCTCGGTTTACAAAAGGATTGATCCTAAATTTAGAACCTAAATAAGTTGATTTCAACACATTTTAACAGAGAGAAGAGGTTCAGTTTCGTATCTGTAAGGAGTGCGGGATTGTTGTGTTTTCTCGTGTATGCGAAATATTCAAGTCTGGATAATAAGTACTAAATATAAAGAAACCTAATTATTTAAAAAAACTTTGAAATATTTTTAGTTAACAATCGAGTGAATAATATCAGAAATGTAAGTTGAGAGTAGAGTAATATATTTAAATAAAAAACTCTAGAACGAATTTATTAATAAAATAAACACGTTATGTAGCCGAGAGAACTAATTTTGTTATTTTTGGAAATAAAATTTCGTGTACTATTAAGAAACCTTGGAGCCTGTCATTACATCATATGCAACGCGAGTAGTTGATGTAAGATTGGGAGTGCTAGCTGGCTGTAAACTGATTACATATTTATATGCTGTTAAGGTACGTAAAATATATGTCATATTTAACTAAAGATCTCAATATAAAATTTGTACGTGTCACCACCACTTTATTTTTAAAACTCCTTCAAGATATAGAAAGTTATAAACAAAAAGTGTTAACATTAATAATAAATGTCGAATCTCTTATGTTCAACACGATAATGATGATAATGAGTTGTATGAAGTCTATAAGAAAACGTTTGGAACAATAATTTTAGTTATATTTGAAATGAGTAATATAAATGTACGTGCTTAATTTTAAAACAATGTTTTAATAAATTATTACCGTCATGTGTGCTCACACGAATCTGCGTGTTGTAAGCTAGAGTATCTGTGTGGTGATGTCGTATATAAAAAAAATTCTGTATGTAAAGAGTAAAGTCTGTTAGAGCGTGAGATTGTAAAGTTATATATCCATGTGTTTGTGATGTGAGTAAGTTAAACCTCTGCATATGTGTGATAGTATAGTGTGTGTGTGTAGTGATTTGTTGTGTAAGTGTGATGCGTGATAGTGATGGAAGTGTAGTGTGGATATGTCCCGATTATATATTTATGAGGGAAGTAGTTAATGTAAGTGTCTGAATGATTGGACTAACATGTCTCTATCTGTCATTGAGGTAGTGTGATGTGTCCGATCGATAAGTGTTCAAAGTGAATTGTGTATAAGTGTCATACGTGATAAGTGTCATAGTAAATGTGTGTATAAGTGTTCAAAGTGAATGTGTGTTCTAAATAAATAATAACATAGGACTGAGGTAAATAACACTAGAGCGATGATTAGCTGAAGTAAGAGAAAAGAAGGACAATAATAATACATCAAACATATAAAAATAATGAGAAGTGAGATATATAACCTATAATTAAAAATAAAACAACTAGAGAAAGTAACACTATAACACACTAATAAATAAAAATAAATAAACAAAGTATTCAAAACAAAATGAAAATTAGCGGAGATTGTCTAAATGAATACATAGTTTGAATGAGTTAAAACACAGTAACAGCAGAGAGAGATTTTACAAAACCAGTAACGCAGAAGGCGTTAGAGTCAGATCAAGCACAGTTATAACAGGCAGTCCATAATCGTAGTCAAGAAACTGCTCGAGAGATGTCTTAGTATAAGACAAGAAAGTTAAAGCAGTTGTAAATGAGCAGTAAAGACTAAATAGCATATCATTTGAGTACCCCTCCACTATGGATGTTAGGTTAACAACCTCTATTTGTTTTTTACTGCTTTATCTGCTTTAAGGTATGTAATTATGTGAGTTAAAGCAGTAAGTGCAGAAAGTTAAAGCAGTAAAGCAGAAGTTAAAGCAGTAAATGCAGAGAGTTAAAGCAGTAAAGCAGTAAAACAAAACATACTAATCCCCTAGGTGTTAGGTAAACCCTCTATTTGTTTACTGCTTTACTGCTTTAAGGCACTATGTAATGTATGTGAGTTAAAGCAGTAAAGCAGAAAGTTTAAACAGTAAAGCAGAAAGTTGTTAAAGCGAGTAAAACATGAAGTTAAAGCAGTAAAAACAGTAAAACAATAGAGTGTTACCTAACCCTAAAGGGGATAGTTGATATGTTTACTGCTTTATGGCTTTACTTCTTGTTATACTGCTTTAAGGTCTAAGTAATATTTTTTTAATAAAAATTTCGTACATGGTAATTAAAATGTTATATATCAGACCGCTGGTTTTTTCTTCTTACATATTCAAATTTTTTAAAAAATTTATAATTTAAAAAGTACTAAGTAAAATATAAAGATGTCTGTAATGAGTTACAGGTTTTGGAGTTTCGCGAAAATTTTTAATAAAAATGTTTAAGTGCCTAAATTAGGGTGCTAAAATTGACCCATGGGAAGACCAAGAGGGCTGGTCGTGTGTTATCGTTGTAATAAGTTGTAAATGTAAAGTGTAAGTGTCTATAGTGAGTGTAAGTGTCATAGGTAATGTGTGTATAGTTGTGGTGTGTGATGGTGTGTGGGGTGTTGTTGTGTTGTGTGTGTGTGCGTGGTGTGTTTATAAGTATAAGTGTGCATGTGTGTGTGTGTGTGTGCAGTGTAGGTGTGTGTGTGGTGGTGTGTGTGTGTGTGTGTGTGTGTGGTGGTGTGTGTGTGTGTGTGGTATGTCCGCGATGAAATAAGTTTAGGAAAAGATCCATAACAGGGTCAGGTAAATCCTCAATGACCTCATTTAAGCACAGATATCCTACCAAGGCTAGCCATCAGTTACCTGAATGAGCTTAAGGCGGGGTGGATGCTAGGCTGAGTGTAGGCTAGGTGTAGGTGTAAGCCAGGTGTAGGTGTAAGCCAGGTGTAGGTGTAGGATAGTTAGGTTAGTTGAGGTTAGTGTTAGGTTAGTTAGGTTATGTTAGGTGTTAGGTCAGTTTAGGTGCAGGTTAGGCTATTGTGGGTTGGTATGATCCGCAAGGTCAAGGGCCGAAAATATCATGGTCAAATCATAGGTTTATATATATATATATATATAAATAATTAAAATACGCAAATAATTAAATAATTCAAATAATTAAAATAATTAAAATTCAAATAAAAATGATTCAAATAAAATTTACGATATCTCAAATAGGTCTAAAAGTGTAACTACTTCGAAATGTGGCCGTAAACGAAACTGCCTCTCGCTCTCTCTCTCTCTCTCTCTCTCTCTCTCTCTCTCTCTCTCTCTCTCTCTCTCCCTCTCTCTCTCTCTCTCTCTCTCTCTCGCTCGCCGCTCTCTCTCTTTTGGTTAAAAGAGATGCGCATGCGCATGTTTGGATCGTAAAAGTCACGTGTTAGTTCGTTGGACGAAACATAATATCCAAAAAAATAATAAATAAGGTAAATAATTGCATTTCGTCAAATAATTTAAAATAATTAAAAAATAATAAAATTAAGTAAATAATTCATAATAAAATAATTAAATAATTCCCAAGATAAATGAATAAAATTTTGGAAATAAAAATGAATAACATCGACCAAGCAAATGGTCTTCCACGTGCTTTTACGAATCGAATTCAAAGATTTCGTTTCACGTGACGTCTCAGGATGAGAGATGTTATAACAGAAATATAAAATAAAAATAGTTAAAATAAGCAAATAAATAAAAAATAATTCAAATATTAATTAATTAAAATAATTAAATTCAATTTTAATTTGTAAATTAAAAATGATTCAAGTAATAAAATTTTCAGTGGCTCAAAGCACGTCTAAAGTGTAAATGCTTTAACTATGTGATAGCTGGATTGACCACGTGTGATCTTCCTCCTCTCTCTCTCCTCTCAAGATCTCTCTCTCTCTCTCTCCTCCTCTCTCTTCCTCTCTCTCTCTCATATATATATATATAATATATATATTTTATATATATATTTATAATATATATATATATATATATATATTATATATATATAATATATATATATATATATAATAGGATTTATATATTTTTTAAATTTGTATTATATGCTAATTAGCATGTTTTGTTATTGGGTTGACAGTTGTTGCTGCTGTTGCAGTTGCTGCTGCTGGGATTTATTATTATTATTATTATTATTATTATTATTATTATTATTATTATTATTATTATTATTATTATTATTATTATTATTATTATTATTATTATTATTATTATTTATTATTATTATTATTATTATTATTATTATAATAATTATAATAATTATTATAATAATTATTGGGAAGCCGTGGACTTGCTTTTATAAACCTGCTTTCAAAATATCTCATTACCAGATCTCACATTTAGATCTGTGGACTAAAGGTCATAAATTTGCCCGAGTGGTGGGTATTCGTATCCTTTCGGTGGCTATATATTTTGATTTATGAACGGATAGAACTCGAACATATAAAGACGTTAAGGCTTGAGGTGTTAAGGAAGGTTAAGAACAGATGAAAAGGGACGGTGAAAAATCGGTGTGTGTGTGTGTAGCTGGGTGGTGGGACGGGACTGGCGGGACGGTACACAAGGAGGGATGTGACACAAGGCGCAAATGCGGACGTGCCCAGGGCGGTACAAGGAGGGATGGGACACAAGGCAAGCGGATGTGAACCAACGGTTCAGGCGGGCGGGAAAACGCGGTGGGCTTGCGGGTCTGCGGTTCGCACCTGCGGGTGCCCAGGATCAAGGTTAAGACATCACAAAAGGGCTAAGCCCCTAAAGACACATTAAAAATTACCGTGGGCAAAAATTGCCCACGGTCGAAAACCCAGGAGGGGTAAAATAGGGGGGCAATACTTACAACGGTTGCTGACGCAACCGTTTTGTGCCCACCTGGCTGAAAAGGGTGCTAAAAGCAAGTTACCAGAAAATTAGGGGTGTACAGAAAAATTAGGTTCTACAAAAAATTAGGGTTCTCAAAAATTAGGGTTCTCAAAAAATTAGGGTTCTCAAAAAATTAGGGTTCTCAAAAAATACCGTGGGCCAAAAATGACCCATGGAAGACCAAAGGGTTGGTCGAAAAAAAGGTAAAGTCCCAAAAAGGTAAAGGCCCAAAAAGGTCAAGGCCAAAAAGGTAAAGGCCCAAAAGGTCAAAAAGGTAAAAAAATGGGGCTCAAAAAGGTCAAGGTCAAAAAAGGTCAAGGCCAAAAAAGGTCAAGGTCAGTCAAAGGGCAGGTAGGTGGTCAAGGTCATTTTCGACCGGAATGGTAGTCCTACTACTGTCATTGATGATAACGATAACACGGGTAATCGTGAAACATATGCATCGACTTCTTACGTTACTGTTGAGAAAAGTGACCAGGTAGACGAAGCACAAGACAAAGAAATCTTTATACCAAGCGAGACTACTTTGCAAAAAATGGGATTAATCAAAATTCAGACATAGATGTTTTTAATTCTAAGAGAATTTGTCCAGATAAAAGTAGATTTTTAACAAAATCTTTGTTTGAACGAAAACTATTTAATGGAGATGTGAAACGTGACTATTTAGTGTTTTCTAACAGTCAAGGATGTGTCTTTTGTGGTCCTTGTAAACTTTTTGGAGGCGGTGTTGTATCTCAGTTTGTAACAGAAGGATTTAACGATTGGAAGCATGGCAATACAAGATTGACTGAACATGAAAATTCCGTTCGCCATCGTGATTGTATGTTGATGCTGAAGAGACTAAGTAATTCATTATGTAGAGTTGACAAGCAGCTGCTCTCTCAATTAGAAGAAGAAGTAAAATATTGGAGAAATGTACTACAAAAGACTTATTGCTGTTATTAAGAAACGTTCCTCACGGGGGTTACCATTCCGAGGCGATGATGAAATAGCTGGCTCTGTTCGAAATGGAAATTTTATGATGTGTCTGGAACTTATTGTAGAATTTGACCCTTTTTTACAAAATCGCCCATCTCAATGTCAAAATTCTGGCAAAAGAAGCACTTCTTATTTATCACATAGCACTTACGAAGAACATATCCAAATTATGGCTAGAAAGGTAATCAGGAAATAGTGAAAGAAATTCAGGAAAGTAAGTATTTTCTATTATTGTTGATTCCCCTCCAGACATTACTCATAAGATCAGCTGAGCTTTATCATCAGATATGTTAGCAAGGAAGGTACGCCTAAAGAACGCTTTTAGGATTTATTAAAAATCCCTGGTCCTTTTAGGTAAAGAACTAGCGGAAACGGTGATGAGTTTTCTCAAAGCAAATGAATTAGACATAAGCAGTTGTCGGGGTAAAACATATGATAATGCTACTAATATGTCAGGAATATATTCTGGCCTGCAAATAAGAATTAAGGGGTCAACCATCTAGCATATTTCATACCATGTTCAGCTCATTCCCTTAATTTAGTGGGATCTAGCGCTGCCACATGTTGCAAACAGGCGGTTTCTTTTTTTGCTTTTCTTCAGAATCTTTATAATTTTTTCTCGGGCTCTACGCATCGTTGGGGTATCTTAGAATCTTTCTTCAAAGAATATACTGTCAAAACACTATGTGGGACAAGGTGCTCAGCTCGAGCAGAAGCTTGTAAAAGTCTAAACAAAGGTTTGGAAGCTATTGTTAAGGCTTTAAACTCTATATCTGAAGATAAAAATGAGAGACCAGTCATTCAGCAGGAGGCAAAGGGAATTTTGAAAAATTTGAGTTCCTATGAAATACTCTTTATGTCTGTAATATGGGAACCAATACTTGAAAGATTTGATTCTGTAAATAAAATTGCAATCTGAAGATATGGATGTGGCCACTGTTATTAATTTGTATAACTCTCTGTGTAACTTAGTTAATGAAATTAGAAGTTCATTAGAAACCTACGAAAATTGTGCCAAAGAAAAAGTGAAATCCTTACACAAAAAGACATCAAGAATGTATCTAAACTTAGATCTGAAAGAAAAAAATTATCAAATATGCATTCTTCAAACAAGCTTCAAATACTATACTAGATAGATAAACTGTCAACAGAATTAAATAGGCGAAGTTTTGCATACAGTGAATTTTCAGAAAAGTTTTTATTCTTATCAAATCTCACCGAAACCGACCCAGACGACATTCATTAATCAGGTAAATTATTACCAAAAATCTACCGATCCGACTTAGAAGATTTTGCAGCAGAATGCATTCATTTAAAATGTTTGCTTTTAGAAGAAGGTAATGGAGGTCAAACCTTGTCCCAATTAAACAAATATTTATATAACAAAAGCCTTCATGATATATATCCAAATCTGAATATTGCTTTAAATTATTTTTATGTACTCCTGTGACAAACTGCTGAGCTGAAAGATCATTCTCCACACTTAGAAGGGTTATAAATTATTTACGTTCGTCCCAGTACCAACAGCGTTAAGTTCATATTGCTGTACTTGCTATTGAAAATGATTTCACCGTAAAATTAGATTACGAAGATATTATTGACATTATTATATTATTATATTAATTTGCTTAACGAAAAGGCAAGACGAAAACCTGTAATGAATCATTAATTTGACATGTATGTATATACATATACAAGGGTATATATATGTATATATATATATATATATATATATATAACTAATAACAATATATAATATTATATATATATAGAAACCAGCATATAATATATATAATATATATATATCTTTATATATAAAAAAATAAAATTTCACTGCTATCTATATATATATATATATATGTAAGGGGCGTAAAAATATTTTGGCCATGGGCGCTAAGAGTAAGTTAAATGCGGACATAATATATATATATATATATATATATATATATATATATATATATAATAACTAACATATATATATATATATATATATATATATATCTTATAACTATATATAATATATATAAATATATCAACTTATATATATATATATAACTATTATTTCGTCATAAGAGTATTGTATAATATTAAAGAAATAATCTTCTAGAGTTGAGTTGGTACGCTTTTAGGCGCGGCCAGCAACCAACCGCAAGGAAGTTAGAACATCTCCAGCATCCGGCGTAGAAGGACATCAAATGAGTCTGTATTAATAATTTATAATAATTCCTTATAACATTACTTTAAAACTGATTATTAAGTTTATAATTCCTATTTTTCAATGTGAGCATATTATTGTATAAAATTTAGTATTATAATTTTAATTAGAAATACTTTTGTATGTAACAATAACCGGACGATTTTAGTTTGAAATGTATTAACTGAATTCTATATATGTATGTATTGGAATGTACAATATTATATATATATATATATATATATATATATATATATATATACTGATATATATATATATATATATATATATATATATATATATATATATATATATACACGTATATACCGTATATATATATATATATATATATACACGTATATACCGTATATAATATATATAATATATATAACAACAACAGTAATATAGCAACAACCTTAGCCTTATAATAACATATATATATATATATATATATATATATACCCTGCTTTTTTATCTATATAACTATATATATATATATATATATATATATATATATATGATTTGGAAATATGTTTACGAACTAAAGTGATAACATTGTTATTTTTTTATTTAGATTATTTCCTGCAATTAGTTAGAATTGTATTGTTATTTTATAAGCATTAAAATTAATGAATTAAAATTTCTCTAAAAGTCAAAAGTGTTTTTATATCCAAGTTGCATCAAATTGGCCTTTTAACCTGGTATATATATATATATATATATATATATGCTGCTATATATATATATATATATATATAACCTTAGCATAGCCCAACTAACAGCATAACCTTATGCTGCTGCTTAAATAACTGCTCTTTGCTGCTGCTCCTACTTGCTAACTGCTGTATATAGCATATATATATATGCTGCACCCACCTGCTGTAATAACCAGGAACTTATCCCTTTAAAGGGTAGTTAACGATATATCGAACGAACGATGTAATCGATTTTTTTCGATTATTTCAAGGCAATAGTGCGTTAAGGTTATAATAAGTTTTTTTTTTTTAACCTAAAGGAATACCCCAGATTAAATCACAAAGATGGAAGAGTCAGGTCTCTCGGCCTCAGCGGGGGACGACGAGGGGGACTTCGTCCCCCTCTGTCCCCAGTCGGCACTAAGCAAAAAATAATTAAAAAAAAAAATTAACAAGAAATGTATATAAAATTAACATGATAAAATAAAACAACATATGGCAACTATTCCGCTCGTTCTATTGGAGTTTAGCTAACGTAACACTGCAAGGTTGCATAGAGGTAGGATTCTGCGATTAGCGATTTCATGACTTTTTATCTTAACTTCCTTTAAAGGATAAGGGTGCTTTATAACAATATTATACTCATATTATATATATATATATATATATATATATGCTTAACTATATTTACTATATATATATATATATATATATATATATATATATATATATATATATACTGCTATATATTAGCTATATTAACATTATATGTATATAACTATAATATGCTTATATTTTAGTAACTCTACTGTAATAACCAATAACTATATATATATGTACTATGTATCGATATTACCAAATATCTGTAGCCATAGCTAATAGCTGTATATATATATAACTATATAATATATATAACCTTCTATGCTATATATATGGCACCAACAGCCAATCTGCCAGCCAGTAACCAGCAGCAACCCAGCAATAGTATGTATATGTATGTATGTAGCAACAGTAGCAACTAATAGCAACATAATAACATATATATATATATATATATATATACTATTTATCTTCTTGTATAATAATAATAATATGTAATATATAACAATATACTGTATATAACTAATAATATAGCCAACCAACCAGCAACATAATAATAACTTATATAGTAACAACTGCTTATATGCGCTGCTTGCTGTATATATACTATATATATATATATATATATAACATACACTATTGGCACAATGAAAACAACTGGGCACCATTAGATTACCAAGTCGGAAATTATTTTAATTGAAAAGATGATAAATATTTGTAGTATTATGGTTTGATATTGAGGGAAGTTCTGTCAAGCCAGATGGGTTCGTAGTGTTTTAAATAAGCGTTAGCTAAAACAGCACTGTGAGGGGGAGTTCTTTGTCAAAGAGTCAGTTTGTAAATTCAAAGAACTTCTGACCCTAGTTACTTCCGATACTTATTTCATTTTCGATAACCAACTTTATTCACAAATTGACTCTTTGGAAATGGGTTCCCCTCTCAGTGTTATTTCAGCGAACGCCTATTTAAAACACTACGAGTCCATCGAGCATGATAAAGCTTCCCTTAATATCAAACCATTCTATTTCAAACGTTATAGGGACTACACCTTCCTTTTTTTTTCTCATGCGAATAAAGTCACGCTTTTCCTAAACCTCCTTAATATACAACGACCCAATATTAAATTAACTAAAGAAAAGAAATTCTTTTGCAAAATAGTTCTAAAAGAAGTGGATAAGCAAAAAAAATAAACTTAAAAATTGTTTAAATGGACGCTTCGTTCACTTAAAAATGGATGTTTGCACAACAAGGGCAAAGCTAAATTATTTTGCTATTAATATTATATATATGGACGAAGATAAAAACAATATTACTAAAACGTGAGCAGTAAGAGATATCAAATAGTAACATTTCAGTGAATATATCCAAGAACTTCTTACTGACGTTTTAAAAGAATTCGAAATAATAAGAGGCAAGTAATTAGCTTAGTTACGGATAACGCATGAAACATGAATAGTACGATTAAAAAATTAGATAAGAACAATGAGGATGAGGAACAGGAAGCTGGTAAGTGTGATACTGAGTTTATTGAATATCAAAACGACGAAATAATAGTTTTCAGAATGAACTTGAAAAAACTATGAAAAGACTATGTTCCGATAACGTTAACAGCACACACATGAGGTGTAGAGTTTCATACTTTACAGTTAGCTGTACGTGATGGTCTCCGCAATACTTATACAGCAAATCTTATAAGCAAGGCGAGACAAATAGCAAATTCAGCACGTACCCCAAAATTAATGGAAGTTCTAAAGCGTCAAGCTGGAAATGTGGCAATTTTAGATCGAGAGACAAAATGGGGAAGTAGAAGTACATGTCCTTTGCTCGAAAGGCTTCTGCAACTAAAAGATTATATGAGTATGATTCTACTGGTATTCCTGAACTTTCTTTCTCCGATAGTCAGTGGGAACAAATCGAAACCCTCAAAGAATTATTAAAACACCCATACTTTACATCAAAAAATACTCAATCAGAAGACTTGACTGCAAGAAAATTTTTATAGAGAAGGAATTTCAGCAAATAACAAAAAATTCCATGGAAAGAAGGGAAAGAATATTAACTGAAAAGAAAATATTTTTTTTCGACCATCTTTGTTGATCCACAGATCAGAATCTTCCTCAGAGCTGAAGATGATATTAAAAGCTAGGAATGCTTATTGTGATCTAGGACTAAAAAGGAATATCACTATCGAACAAAAATATGGGTCGGAGTCAGATAGTTCAGCAGTTTCAGGAATCCTCCCTTGGGATATCTTGTCAGATGAAGATGAAGTTAAATTTGACAAACAATGGGAGCAATTGGAGCATGCAGAAAAGTGATTGAAAAAGTGTAATTTTTTTTTTCTACCCATTAAAAGACCTTTCAACCTAAAATCCTCCAGAAAAATACAAAGTAGAATCCTATCAGGCATTAGATGAAATAATGAAAATCGACCGGAAATCTAAGTTAACAGTTAAATAGGCAATCCCTAGCTATCCTAAAATTTTGCAAGATGCGGCTTACACAATTACGGGTTTGCATCCTAATCAGATGAATGTTGGAGGCATATTTTCTGTTTTAAAAATAATAAAGCCGGATCTAAGGACATCGATAGAGGAGGATTTTATTGAAGAAGTTTTATTTTTAAGGAAAAAATTGTTTTGCATAAATTTATAATACATATGCTCAGGCAGTTCAAAGAGAAATTATTTTAAAATTTAGAAAGAAAGTGAATATTATAATATTTATTTTTTTATTATTTTTTCTTTATAATAAATAAGTTCTTTGGATAAAATAGTAAACTTGCATATGTAGCTAGTTCATAGTTCAAAGAGGAATTATTTTAAACTTTAGGATGAAACTGAAATATAATTTTTTGGGTTTTAAAAAAAAGAATTAAAAAAAAAAAATTTAATAAAATTATATTACGTAAATATACATGCAGCTTTATCGTTCAAAGAAGAATTATATTAAAATTTAGGAAGAAAGTGAATTATTCTTTTTTTTTATTTCTTAAAAATTTATTTTCTTATTAAAAAAATAATTCTCTCTGCTTTTTTACTAATTCTAAAGATGCCATTAACAAACATTCAATTTCATCATACCATAAAAATTTTGTAACAGAGGATTAATGATTTCATAGGTGTAAATATAGAACTAATAGAAGGAATTATAAATAATAGCCGGAGCCGGGTAATTTTAAAATGCTGGAGCCGGAGCCGGAGCCGGAGCCGTAGTCGGAGCCGGAAAAATTTAATGGCTCCGCAGTACCGTTTTTATCTTAAAAACATCCTTTTGTCATTTACTTATGATGTGGGTCAGATTACCTGCTCTCTCTCTCTCTCTCTCTCTTCTCTCTCTCTCTCTCTCTCTCTCTCTCTCTCTCTCCTCTCTCTCTCTCTCTCTCTCTCTCTCTTCTCTCTCTCTCCTCTCTCACCACACACAACACCAAAATCGCCAATGCCCAACAGAATGGTAACAATGTCCCAGCGTATTTCAATACTATTTGTGATTAACAATCAAATAAAAAATCGATAAAAATAGAATGGTTAATTGTAATAATTAATGTAAATGTTTAAGATTAATTATTTCAATTTTTTGAAATTATCTTTTATTTACTAGGAAAGCATTGCTTCCCCCATTTACTCTAGAAAATAATATATAGAATAATATATAAATATATATATATATATATTATATATATTATATATATATATATATGATATTATATATATATAATATAATTATATATTATATATATATATATATATATATATATAATAATTATATATATATATATTATAATTATTATTATTATTATACAATTTCACCTTTTTCCGCTTGAGCGGGGTAGTGGTGCGTACAGCTCCCTCATTCACCACCCCCTTCTTCATCCGCCCTCACCACCTCTACCCCCACTCATATCCTCGCAAACACCCTACCCTCTTCCTCCCCCATCCCTCCCTCCTCCAGCATCTCCTTTTCCATCCATCCACCTCCTTCTTGGTCTCCCCCTTCCTCTTCTTCCTATCCTCCGCCTCCCAAACTCTTCTAACCACTCTCTGTTCTCCATTCTCACTAAAGTGCCCTACCATCTTACATTCCCTTCTCCGCCTCTTCCCACCAGGGACCATTCTCCAATCACATCTCGTCCCTCCACTTTACCCTATTCCTTAATCCTCTCCCTTCTTACTGACCCCACAAAACCGCTCTCAAACCCCTTTCTCTCCAAATTATTCCAACTTTTTCCTGGACCTGGCATTTAACCCCCACGTTTCACACCCGTACAATACCGCTGGTACACAGATTTTCTCGAACATACTTATCTTGACTTTCTGTGATAGATCCCCCCCTTTCCATATTTTTCTCAGACCACTCAAAGCTCTCATTCCTTCACCTATTCTAGATGCTCTATCTCTCTTCATCCTCCCCCCTTACCCAACATTCCATCCCTAAAATATCTCTAAAAACCTTTACTTCTTCCAATACTACACCCCCTACTCTAACCTCTAACCCCTCCTCCTCTACACTCTCCTCCTCCTCAAACACTAATACTTTACTCTTACCTGGATTTATTTTAAGCCCCTTTTGTCCCACACATTCTCTCAAACTCCCTCACCAAATACCTCAGCCCTTCCGCGCTCTTCGCCACTAGGGCCGTATCATCCGCAAACAGTATCATATTCCTTCTATCATTCCCATTCATCAATTCCACCCCAACTTCCCCTCCCCCACCATTCCTCTGCAAACACTCTCCATAAAAAAATTGAGATAGCCACGGCGACATTACACACCCCTGCCTCATCCACACACCATCCCAAAACATCTCACTCTCCCCTCCTGATACTCTCTCACACAACATTCTACTATTCCTATAAAAAGCCCTAATACCTTCCCTAAATTACCCCCCACCCCATTTTCCTCCAACACCCTCCATAATTCACCCCTATTCACTCTATCATATGCTTTCTCTAATCTAAAAAACACCCCATTACACTTTCCCCCTTTCCTCTCTATACTTTTCTCACAAGCATCTTTAATGTAAACACTTGAT
>JABUQX010043730.1:0-25000 GCA_015478945.1 Trachelipus rathkii
AAAAATCTATTCTACTTTCCGCGAAATATTATTGCTGTCGTCGACGTCTGATTCTTCGGTATCGTAATCTCCTAAACTGGAGTTCGAAAAGGTCGATGGCGAAACCGGCGTTAATGAAGAGTGTGGCGAACCCGAAGACAACGACAACGATGACGAAGAGGAAGAAGAAGGAGGAGACGACGATGACGACGACGATCGCGATTCATCTTCGAGAGAGGAGAAGGGGGTCGTTGTTTCATCTTTGGGGGAGTATTTTGCGGGCAACGATCCTTTAATCGTTTCGTTATTATTTTTTAAAGCTGCGTCTACGGTTCTATCCTCTGGAGCTGAAGAGTTTTTTTTAATTTTGGTGCTGGCGAGATCAGAAAGATTCTTTTTCAATCTGTGAGCTACGCTCGCTGCCGTAAAAGTGCTTTTCATGCTAGGACGTTTTGTCGAATCCTTTTCCGACGACTCATCATCCGCGGTTGTTGTCGCGCGCGCGATATCCCCTTCTTCGAGAGAGGAAGGCGCTTGTGAGGAGACGTTTACCGAATTGTCCCTCTCGTCATCGAGTGATTTTGAACGAGTTTTGCCCGATTCCATATTCTTATTATTATAATAATTTCAGTTGTTTTATCCTTATTATTATTATTATTATTATTAGTTAGGGTCGTGCGGAAAGAATTACTAAAAGAATTATTATTATTATTCTTTAGAATATTTCTAGAAAAAAATATTTAAAATTATTTATTTACTGTTACATTAATTTATCGGAATTGATTTTTAGTTTTTTCCTATATTGGAAACATAGGACGATAATAAAGACGAAACCGAAGAAAGAAAGGCAAGTGATGAACGTTAAATTGATATTCTTATTTATAATTTCGGTTTCGGAAACTTTGATTACGTCTTTGAAATTTGTGCCCAGCACGTCCTTACAATGTTTCCTCCAATCGTTTACTATGGTATGATTCATTCGCGATATATGTATATATTTTATTGGCGCCTAGCCATATATATATTTTGTTTGGAATAAAGTAATATAAAAAATAAATTGGTTTTTATTTCCAAAAAAAAAAATTTAGTTATTGTCGTCACCTATAAAAATTTTTCCTTTAAACAGTTTAAGTAGTAGATGTCCTTTTCACCGTCATCGGCCACCGCCTGCTGGGATTTTCCGGCTGCGTTCGAGGAAGAATTTGTAGCAGTAGTAGTAGTAGTAGCTGTAGCAGAATCCACCACCGACGCTTCCGCAGCTTTCTCCGAACTAATGAGATTATTGTACAAATCGTCCAAATAATTCCGCTTCGAACCGACGCCAAATCTCGTTTTTCCGCCGTCGTTCTTTTTATGACATTTCGAAACGAAAAACGAATCCGCGTCGAGGGCGGCTTTCCTTTTAAAATTCGGATTTTCCCCCAAACTCGGCATTTTGGATAAGTATTCGTTTACAGTTGAAGAAAAATGACTAGATGAAATCACGGCCAGGTGCTCCCCGATGGGATCTATAAGTTCGTCAAAAAGGTCGATATCGAAGTCGGGACGCTCGGTGCTGTCGTCGGTTTCCCGATTATTGATGGTCGCAACCATTACTATTTCTAGCAAAGAAATCAACGTCGAAAATAATCGTAAAATCGAATTTAAGTTATCGTAAACTTTTTGGGCGAAGCGAAACACTTTTAAAAACACTTTTTCGTCCTCCCTGTTTAAAAAATTAATTTCGTCGTTGTTATTTTTCTGCGGGAACAACACATTTTTCAAATAGCTCTCTATTATGGGTAAAGATTTCCTCGTTTCTTTGTTAACGACATCTTGTAGGTGGCGCCGTGGAGTATTTTCCATGTACTTCGAAAAAACCTTTGGGTCGAATCTGTGGCGGCAGAGCGCGTCCGCTTTTTCTTTTAAGGCGCTCGTGTTAGCTTTAATTTTTAATTTCAAATTCCTAATGGACACGACCAAAAATTTAGAACCGGATTTCCAGTCGGAAAGAGACACGAAGGTGCGACTATCGTCATGATTGAAGATTATATCTTCCTTCTTATTTTTAAACGATTTCCATCGAGTGCCGTTTGGCGGGAGCGGCAGCGCGAGCGCGTTTCTAGCGGCATCGTGACTCCTTTTACCGTCGGGATGATTGAAAATTTCACTGAAAATATTTTTGTTCTCCTTCGTGTCAATAAAGTGCAAAAAAAAAGTTGCGAAATCGATATCCTCGCCCCCCTCGATCTTTATCGGGTGTAATTCCTGACCCTCGTCGTCGTATAAAATGGAGTACACAACCTCGCTATTTTTATTTTTAGGTTCGACGCCACTTTCCTCCTCGCAGTCTTCCTTTCGGAAAGATTCCGCGTCAAAACGGCTCGCGGCTACCCCGGTTTTGTAAATTCCGACAAAAATTTTTTTTAGTATATCGATCATCGGGGATTTGTTAAAAAGTTTGTGCATTAAACGGGAAAAAAATTCGATTGTTTTTTTCGAGTTCGTAAATTTGTCGTCATCGTCATCGTCGTATTTGCCGCTCTCTTTCGAAAATTCCTCGAGGAAGATAAAAACTTCGTTTTCGAAATGTTGTCGATCGATGCCCGAAATAGTTTTTCTTGATAAGTTGTTGTTGTTGTTACGGGCGCCGCCTCGTAAGCATTCATTTTCAAAGTTTGAAGAATTCTGACCGGGAAAGTGGGAAAGAGACGACGACGACAGTTTTGCGTAAAGATTGGTGGCGACGTCGTAAATATTTAGCACCAATTTTTTCAAGGCGCCAGGGTCGGATTCGTACTCGCTTAATAGTTGGCATATATATTTATTATCGAACGTTTTAATGGATATTTCTAGCCCCTCGAAAACGGAGGAAGAACTATAAGGTGTTTGTCTGACGGCAACGGGAGGCGGCGCTCTATGAGCGGCTAGAGATTGAAATTTGGCGCGGCTGTCGATAAGGTTCCCGCTGGCGAGCTCCAGTAAGTTACCCGTATTTAAAGACCGTTTTACGATTTTATAAACGCTGACGAATATGCCCGGCGGTCCAATTCCTAACACCTCGTGTTTAAGAATATTAAAGACGATCTTTTCCATCGCTTCGAGGTGGCTCTCGTCTAAATCGATTTTCAGAAAGGAATTTTTCGATTTCTTGCCGCTTCCCCCGGAAAAGCGTCGAATGCTTTTTTTCGTAAAATACTCCAGCAGTTGTCTAGAGGAGCAGTTCAATACGGTATTACTCACAGCGTTCGTCGTCGAAAAAATCTTTACATCGCCGAACTTTCGCGATAGCGACCCGAGTAAACAATCCTCGATATCGCGCAAACGATTTCCCTCGTAATCTCTTTCGTACGGAGGAAGCGAATTTAATGCTGCGTCGACCTTCAACGCGGTCCGCTTCGTTTTCTCGCGCCCGCGTAGGGCGCTCGGGTGAATCGATTTGTTGATAATTCCCACGCTGTCGTTTCGTTTAAAAATATCGTTTTTAAGGACCCTAAAAACGATAATTTCGAACAACTCTATCGTCGTGTGGCTGTTCTTATGTCCCCCGCAGAAATCTATTAAGGACAGCAAAGGCGACAAGTAAAACACGAAAATTTCGAGCCGCAACTCGTTCGTTAAATCGGTTTCGTTATTCCTAAAATCGTCGTAACAAGCTTTCCCGTTCTCATCCGCTTTGAACGAACAAGATCCAAAATGTTTTAATGAAGATATTGGACTAAGCTTTTATATGTTTTAGACAATTTGAGAGAATATAACTATGATTGTATTACGAAAGCTGTTCGCTTTAAATGTTTGGTAAATTAAATAAGTACTCGAATTAAAATATTTAGTTTCATACAAATTATTATTTTAATATAGAGATGATATTGATACAATATTTTATTCAGTAATCTCGTAACGGGAATACGAAAATGAAACGCGATCGTCATCAATAGTCTAGCCCTTTTTTCAAAAAATATAATATCATTCAATTTTATTTATTGGCTGGTCGAATAAGATATTATTTCGCGAAATAGTATATATTTCGCCCCAAAAGCGTTTTTCGGCTTATTTTCGCTGTGTATAGATCAGAGCAAAAGGGTAAAAACTAACAATCGTAGAGGTTTCTACTTGCTTGGGCATAAACATCGATCCTGGACCTAGGCTGGCAGTGAGGAGTTACTGTGAATGTGTTCTGAGCCCACCGCGTCACCTCAACCGTAAGACTTATTATAGATAGGAGATCCGATTAGATATACCTTTCTTACTCTTCACTGTACTAAGTTACGACGCATTACTTCATCGGACTTACTACTTTCCTCCTGCATCTCCGCATTGCGTGTATATGCCCATCACGGCACACACTACGATG
The DNA here is from genome assembly GCA_015478945.1 of Trachelipus rathkii. NCBI lineage: Eukaryota > Metazoa > Arthropoda > Malacostraca > Isopoda > Trachelipodidae > Trachelipus > Trachelipus rathkii. The sequence continues at coordinate 4,313 of JABUQX010043730.1, forward strand.
GTTCGTCGTCCGCTCTCAGGGGCGCAGAATAATATACAATTCGCCACTATACGCTCAAAAGGTGATATCCGCGAGAGCCACATTCATATCCATACCTTCATAGTCTGACCAGCTTAGAGCTTATATCAATCCTGCATTCAACACTCCCTTGTTCGCGACCGTTATTCTGTCTCTCGACTCTTCAACCCTATCTCAGTCATTTACCCTTTCGCTCCGAGTTTACCTACTAAACGACGTTACACGTTTTGGTTATCTTATTAAAAATTTTTCATTTTTTCATTTCCATTTAAATGGATAAACTTTTTTTCATTACGTTCTAATTACTTATATTTAATTAGCGTTGAGACACGACCATACCCGTAATGACGTTAGCTAGGCATAGACTAGTTTTGGAAACAAAGGTACTCGCGGGATAAACGGTGGTGGGAATAAAAAATTAATCCTATTACCCTATTTTATCACTTATCGAATTGATATCTCGCATTAATGAAGTTTAACCCTAACCGTTAAAGACACCATATATGAGGAACGTCGACGATATGATCAATCGGTCGATATTGACCACCCGGTAATAATAATACAATGAGGCATAGAATCAAATACTGAGATATGTTCTTGTAAGATTCGAGCATGCAAAATACTGGAAAATTATATAAATACGTTGAATTTATAAACGGCTTTATACAAATTACTCGAAAAATACTCTCACATTCACTTACGATTTGGAATTACATTAAACTGGATATTAAAATGAGAATAATATGTAAACCAGGAGGAACTTCCCTCCAATCAACAAACTGAGACGGAAAGTAAATAATTTTCGTAATTCTTCTCTAGTTATTTCTTCAAGAAGACTCACCGTATAGTGATCTTCGTACTTTACACGAATACGATAGGCGCGAACTATCTATACACCGAACCTTAAGGTTCAAATACGACGGGTAAAATGGTGCTTCTTGAATCATTCATCCGAGGCTATCCTTTTAGTAATTGAAGACACTCCGGTGTTAAATAGTAGACGAGGATATGTACAGTTTATCGCTTACTGCCGAGCAGTTCATTTTCACGTCCGTCATTTTATTGATCCATTATCGAACCTAGGGATTAATTACGATGCTGAGTCCCGATCGTTTAAATACAACCAAATGCTGAGAGATATAGCTTATGACGAATTTACAGCACTTTTAACTATGTATCGCACTTCAGGATCCATTTACTCAGCCAGAAGTATTACGTAGCGCATAACGAAGAGAGAGACACAAGCTCACCGTTCGCAGAGGTTGAACAAAGATACACGAATAAGTCGTGTGAGCACGAGATCATTATACACAGCATAATACTCGTTCCTAATGTCATCGTAAGAGACGTGAATGAGCATTCTTATTAGGTTTTGCACAGATATCGAGATTGACAGATCAATTATACGCCCACACTCGTAATTTTTGTATATATCTAAATCATCCTTTGGACAGTATCATAATTATATTTTCGAGAATTGTCGTTCGTCATGAGTAAATCTTCAGAAAACCGACGACAAAGGATCAAATACTTATACGGCGGTCAGGTCCTTTCTCGACGAAAGTGAGCGTATCCAGAAATGTAGAAGACTAAACGCTGCCAGAAACATCCCCCATTTATGAATATAATGAGAGTCCGAGAAAGTTGGACAAATAGATTTCCAGATCACTGTATAAAGGTTCTAATACAATATGTGCATTCCTCAATAAGCAAAAGAAAACATGCTGAGTATACGTTTATATATCGTGATTTATTTTAGCATTAAATCCGCGAAAAAATATTAAAACCTTCAAACTTGTTTCGCGATTTTTTCGTATTCAAACATATCATTTTTACCACAAAACAATTTTTATAGCACCCGGTACCCCAGAATTCCAAATTTATTAAATACTGAGGAATTCGGATTGCAGTCCTTACGCTAAAACTAAACTATATTCTCATAGCAGATAATATAGATTATACGTAATAAATCGTGTGTAAAAATTTAAAACAACAACTCTCTTGAAACTAAGTTGATATTAATATATGCAAACACTCGTCGACGATCAATCAGCGAGACGTTTCATATATTAATATATAATGGTAATTATATATTATTATTTGTTATTATATAAATCCTCTCTCGTTATTAGAGATAAATATCCTACATAGTCTTATATATTTATAATTCAGACGTTTACACATGCAAAAATATCAGTAAGATATGTACTATTAGAAGAATTTAAGGCGGATTTCTTTACCTGAGTGTTAATAGATAACAGTATGATTAATCAACATTAATAAAATTAATAAATTTATTTCAACATTCAAATATAAATAATGCATCACATTTATAGATAAATTGAGCTATTCTGATATAACACATTTAGTATGTTATTAATATTAGATAATATTAATTAATCTAAATTCTAAGATATCATTTATTATTAACAAAAAAGAAAATTTTATAAGTATATGTTAAAAAAAACATATTTATCAGGTACAAATAATAATTTATTATATCACATACGAGGAGGACTCACCTGGTCAATGTATGTTAACTATTATATTTTATTTCAATATTAAAAGCTTATTTATTATTCTTTATTCACACTTATTTGAAAAATTTTTATTAAATAAATATCAATTTATGCATACAACCTTAATTTTACTCTATTCTATGCCCATTTATAATTTAATATGTTATTTATTATATTTTAGAGGTCTTATTTTTACGATTTAAAAGTTAATACTAAATAAAAATAAAGATAATGAATACTGTCATCAATTTACATATAAAATCTACAATACACCATACTTATCTTATAAGCATAGATCGCCCTCAATAGACACTCAAGAAGGGTTTCGCGCATGTATAGAGCCTATTGTAACATTTCCAATAGCGCGAGTTGCTTCGGCTAATGATGCCACGGAACTCCATACCGCACCTTAGAGCACTTCGTATCTTAATATTCCATTGGATAATAGTATTCCCGCAGGTGTCTTTCCAAAGTTATGACAAGTTCTTGATCGAAATTGCCTTTTTTTTCTCATGTAACCATCAAACCATATTGCTATCAAGGCTCAACGTATGTCGTGCTCTGTATCAGCGCGACAGTCCTACAGTAGTTAAACACTCTCATGTAGGTGTTTTTTCAGCCCTTCTCTAAGTAGAATTAGCCACTCATCATCGATCGTGACATAATTATACTCTCTGAGTATGTACGTCAGAGATGCGGGCTTGCAATAGGATGTCTTTGCATCTAGGAACACTATCACATAGAGGATCGGCTAAAAAGAACAAGCCTGCGCAACTCTCAGAGTACACTAATATTAGCACAAAATTAACACGTAAAGCGACCGGCGATATGCTGCAATCCTCGTCTAGCCCTATATCTTTCAAGCCTATGGACAACGCACAAGAGAAATAATATGAATTTATCATAAACTCGAAGTCAAATACTTATTTAATCATCTCTCATAATTTTAAAATACATATTAATCGGATCACTTACTCATTATGACGATTAAATAATCTGCTGATATTTATAAGGTAGCGGTACAAAAAATATCAAAAAATCTACGCTATGTATTTTACCAACTCCTTAATTCGGGAATTGTTTCGGCCATCTACATACTTAAATATTTATTAGGTAACCTATAGATATAGATTTATAAATAATCATCACCATCCACATTATCATCGATATATTAAATTATATATAACACCATTTTCCAACTGTAAATAGTAGATGAAATTGACACTCTAAATTTCGCATCTTTATTACTCTATATTGTAATATAGAATGGTATTAAAACTTCAGCAGAGAGATATTCTTTATATACTTATTCTAGATTCAGTATCTTAAAGTAAACACCATCAGTTATTTTTATTATTACTTGATTTATTTGATTACCGCAAATTGGTTTAAAAATAAATTAATATCACTTAAATGCCGATTATATTTATTCTCATTTTAAATCGTGTGGATTTAATTCAACAAATAGGTATGTAGTTATTCTCAGACAATCGAGCCTTTCACATAATATAATCGAAAATGCCCGGTCTTTTCGCTCGTAAAAAGTAACGCATAAAAACACCCCAAGCGAGTAGCGAATTGACCGCTACACAAGAGACCATATTTGATTAGTCGAATTATCTTACTATTTATTTCACCGAAATTTCCACTTAAAACATTATGGTAAAATTAAAATATTATCATACAATATTATATTTAATTTCACTTAATCTGTCTACTTTATTACTGATTGAGTGTTTATGGTTATTCACATATCTTACCACTATATTCTTTATCCCTATAGCTTCTTCTTCTTATCTCACCTAGTACCAGATATACTATCCATCATCATAATTTTATTCGAAATTTTACGAGATTAAATATTATTCGGATCACATACTATTATCCTAGGGATTTCCCATTCCAATATATAATTTACGTCGATTTCAATTTCGACAACCATAAATAATACTAGATAAGCGTTATTATTGACTCAGGTGAGCACTACAATTAATGCATTCTATATGAGTAGCTTAACGCATAATTTTTACGAGATTCGCTACCGCATGTCGTAACTAAAAAAAAAGTAGTGTAGTTGGGTATATATAATTATTACTATCTATATCTAACCGAGTAGTAAAGCTCTAACATAATCAAGACTTATAACACTTACTCATAGACACTTTGTTTTATTCTTAGCCAGCCATCAAATACATATGTACGATCGCCTAATGAAGACAATTGAAGGGTGAATATTAGTGTAGTTATTATACTAATAACGAATACCGATGTTTAATTTAAATTAAACAATGAAGATAGTACCATAATTTCTTCGATGGCGTTATAATCCACAACCAATGTATGATTTAAATGTAATTATAAAACGTAAAAATTTCAATAATATATCATTATCTACCTAACCACTTTGAGCTCGATAATATATAATATATATATATAAATATTCGTATATGCATGCTGTATATTAATATTAAAAAACAAACACTCCATCTTATACCTATTAGAGCGTTCACACTATATATCAGTAACTAGTGCTAAAATTAACAGGTGGGAAGATACAGCCTCAAAAAATTAACCGACACGAAAATTAGAACTTACGAATTGCAGGATGTGCTTATCTTCTAATTGATTTCAGAGTAATTCTGTCTTAAAAATGATATGATATTGGAGCCAGGCGAGGTGTGTAACAGAGGTTAGTTAGTATCTATATTATGAGGCGATAATTAATTGATAGTAGAAAAGATCTAGAGCTCAAAAGCTATAATAGTATTGCAATTCGAGAAAGTCTCTACTCTCAAGCTCTCTTTGCACAAAGATTATAGAGAAGATTAGTGTACTAACAGCAATATATAATTTAAACATACCTATTCTAAGAGGATTGTCGAGTGATCCGTTCATCAGACTTACAATATTAAGGGGTTTAACATCTTTCTTTACTTCCATCTCAAAAGAATCCGCTTATATAAATTTTATTTAACACAGTTTGAACCAACAAGTTCATTTATCATAACCAACAAATAACTAGTTTCAATAATTATGTTCTGTATTCTCTATATGCAATCTCATTATTATGTTTAATCAATATAATCTGGAGATACTACGTGACAAAGTAATCGAGGACAGAGCATTTAAAATGGAAGAGATTAAACTTTCAGTATAGTCAGCTTGCAGACGGAGATCCCAACGTGGCGAGAGCTGTTAGCTGAGCACACTTCGGTATAATCATGTGTCTCAGCGTATAACTGAATCGTCTGAAGGTCGTATTATGACTCTATGGAAATTAATGGCGTATGTAACTCATTATATATAAGAAGTGATTTTTGTCTGGCCCCCCCCTCAATCGATTCGTATTCACTATTAATAAAAGTTTATAAAAACTGTGAAGGGGTATTTATACTACTGTGTACATTTATGATTCGATGTACTGAAAAAAGTCACTTATCGAAGTATTAGTCACTTATTTCAGTATCACATTTTTACTCGATCTAAATAATATTCTCTAGCCAGGTGTAGTTCAACTCTCATACGCTACTAGGGTTTTTTCTTCCTAGACGGTCACTCAAAACATACATATATAAAATATGGTTTATATATATTAGGGATGTATAAATAAATGATAAATAATTTTAAAAAATGAGAGTATAGCATCATATCATTTGATAATAGAATAATTCTGTTATATAATTATTTATACATCCTACAAGACTGAAAAAATACATCCTCCTTCGGAGAACTGCAGGTAGTTAGTGTTCTGAAGGTCCGATACTATCGCAAGCATCAACGTCTAGATTCGTCGAGAGCGTTTATGAGAAACTATCGTCTTCTCATGAGCGTTTAATTTCTTGTCGTTGTTGGTTTACATATAAAAGAATTTCTTAAATTCTAGTGATATTATCAGCTGTGAAGACAGTAGGAAACGGAACAACAGGACTCTAAAAGTTAGATATATATGATATTACTCGCTATTATTAGAATAGTGGTCAGATAGCGAGTAATGTACTGGCTACAGCCTTTAGCGACGCGGCGGCTTAAATATAAGTGGGACGAATCTTATTAATAAAAATCGAATATATTGTTATCTTGTATACTTTTAATGTTAATTTTATAATTTAAAATATTTTTTTTATTATTATAGCTGTAACTTCTCATAACTGGATTCTTAAAAACCGGTACTGAATATGAGCTCATTGTTTATACTACTTTTTACTTAAAGCTTAATACTATCGTTACCCGAATATTGAACGATCATAATAGTGACGTCTAACATAAATGATATAAGTGATCTAAAAGTAGCAAATTACTGATTAGGAAAATGACGTCAATTAATAAGTGACCCTCTTCGGAACTTATATATAAGTCTGAGGTCTAGCGCAAATTCCAAAATAAATAATTTCGACTTAAAGAAATTTGTAAAATTGAATTTCTTTATGAGATTTTGATATCTAAACACATATAGCTAACCTATCGACTTTATTTAATGAAGAACGTCAAAATTATTGTAGGTGATAAGCAATTATAGGTTTGATTACCTCTATATAAAAGTAGTCATCACGCGTAATCTTACGTTATTATATATATTATATCGTATTCTATTATAGTACACACCTGGTGGCAAGTTGTGTGTAAAGTTATCTGAGCCCCACAGGAAATACGCTTAATAGCGGCTTGAATAATTTATTTACAATATATATACCTATATAGTATAATATATATCAAATCTCTGACGAGAACAGCTACATGAAAATATATAACATTTTTACTTATATATAATTCGGAAGATGGTGAAGATATAATATGTAAGTGTAGCTGAAGTCGAAGTTTTTATTTATATTAAAAAAAATGATATCAGTTTTCAAAATTATCATCATTTAAAATTTTTTTAGGTGAGACTACATTTCAGATAAAAAAAATAATAAAAAAAAAATATATAATTACTACTTTTTTATCTTATATACCTATATATCCATTAAAATACCTAGTATTTCTTTATTCAAATCATTTTTATAGAGTAATGATCATAAATATTAAATAATAGTAAATAATAAAATTAGAGAAATAATATAATTTAGTAATTATTTATCGGATAAATACATATATAATAAATCTACTCTAGCGCGAACATAATAAGCACAAAAACGTTACTTATTATATGACATAAACCCAGATTAAGGTTATACTTCCTCGGAGAATGGTGCAAATTCAAGGCATTTATTTGACGAATTACTTCTCAAAAGACGTCACGAGTTGGTTTCATACTTCAAGGAGACAATAGCCGACATTAGCATTGATTGTGAATTCTCGAGAGGGGAGAGTAAAAAGCTATAATTTACCGAAGTGAGCAAATGTGAAATCTAAAATATGGTCTCAAAAGAAAATATACACTGAAATAAAAATTATGCATATCAAGTCGACATTATTTATTCGGAATTTGCACTACACCACTTACTCAGACTATATAATACCAATATTACAATGATCTCTGCAGATCGCACCTGAGTAAAATAAAGCGTATAAGCAAAATATTGTAACGAGAAAAAATAACATCTATTGATAATAGTGGTCCTATAAGCTTATAGCGCGTAAATTACTTCCCATTATAAATTATGAAAGCGTTCTAGAACGCTTTTTTACTTACCTGAGTAGTATGAACACTATAATATTAATATGTAGACTATCGAGAAGAGAATATTGTAACTTTGGATCTAATAGAGTGACTTGTAGTATATATTTCACTATTTTACATTTGTTAGCTATTCATTTCAAATAATTTAGTCAAATAATATTTAAGGATCTAATTAATAGTCCTGTATAAATTATTATGTCAATAATACCAATTAAATCTTATTTTTACTATTACATCAAGACTTTGACAAAAAATAATTTTCAGTCGACATTTAAATTTATCGGAATTTGACTTATGAACCTTACGACTTATTATATTAAGTTATTACTACCTGAAATCAGTAAGTACGTCACTATATTAAACGTCATAATAACTGTTTATAACTCAGTATATGATCGTAATCATTAATAAAAATAGGTCAATTTAATAAAGCGTTTACTTCGCATTTTTTATCGATATCTACCTAATACTAAGGTCGAACGCAATATAATTCTATATGACTTTCACAAAGAGTAATATAAAGAATTAAAATGCTATTTACTTTTAATAAATAAAACCACATTGAGAGTATATATTCTTACTGCTATAAATCATATTCTGTTAGATGTACCCGATACTAAGTGACGTATTATCTGAAGGTGAATGAAATATATAGCTCGATTAAGGTTGATATGGTGCAAAAAACAATATTAATAAATTTTAATAAAGAAAATAATATTACATAAAAAATTATAAATTCGAGATCTTTGTTTAGTGAAAGTACGGAATTTGCACTAGACTTCGACGTTATATCAGTTACTGATCGAGCATCACTATATAGACGTCATAATCGTTTAACGATGTTTTAGATACAATAATGGTAATTGAATGGTCAACAAGTCGAGTATTTTTATCGGGAATCGGACACTCTGACCTTTCGACTATATTTATTTGGTTTGAAATATTTTTAGTATTTAACTACAGGGTTTGTGAAAAAAAACCTATACAATCTTATAGCTCTTTTAACTATAATACTTTTACATATAAAATATAGTATTATATCTTAAAATAATTTATAATTTAATGATAGTTTTGATATTTACTTACATCACTTATTCTTTATCGTCGTATGTCGCATGAATCTTTCGGCAGAGTGATTTGAGCTTGCACGGGATTTTATTTCTTCATGCTTCGAGAGTATAACTAGCAGACTTCGACTTTGATTGAACTTTTGAAGCACGCGTACTTCCGTTATTTTATGTTGATGGCCAGCTCGAAACTCTCCCTAAAAAGACTATCAATAAAACGAAAATCCTCGTTACAGATCTTTTACTCAGGATTATAGAGATGACCAACGGTTGAGAATGACAAACGTTTTTAATGTCGTCTCATTGCTATTCCTGAGAAGGTGTTCGAAAAGCTCCTCCCGTCGCCGACAACAATAAAATAACTCATCACACTCTTCTTTTCGTTCTTCAATCGATGACTTTTCCATTCGAGAAACGGAGGGAAATTTGTTATCCTCTGGACACGTAAGAAATCTTTGCTTTTTAACAACTTTCTTCTGGCGTTAATCTTCCGAAAGTTGGGTCTTTTGGCGTTGTCATGTTCCGATCGTTATACCTATGAGTAGACCTCTAAATATGATCATCCTTGTGCTGGGATTCCTCGGACCATTCTTAATGGATGGAGAGCGACTGGTGCTCCGAGAATGAATCGATGCTCCTTAATCGCCGTGCGGAGCCCCCTAAAAATGTGAGAACAAAGGAATATATATTTTATCACTTTCAAAATGTAGTAGAGTTCGGAGCTCGCGCACTATGCATATTTTATTATAACTATTGACATGTTTTATTATAAATCCAGTTTTTAATACGCTTAGAAAGTCATAATTATGTGTATAGTGTGATCTATTCTCAGAGTTATATACATACTCGTATTTCCTGTAGAGATATAATTACGGTATTTCTTGATCTACTCTTAAAATTCTCAGTTTTCGAGAAACAGTCATATACTCAAAGAATCAGATACTCGAGAATACGCGCTCACTTAGAGAGAAGAGGAAAAGGCCCACGAGTTTAAAAATATCTCACCCGAACATTCAGAGACATCCTTACCGATGCAAAAAGTAGCTTGTAAATTTATTACTACACCGTAGTGTTCTGAGTATATAAATATCAATACGATGAGCCTTCGGTGTAATAAACTATTTATCGAGAGTTCTGCTAAATCATCTATAAGGTAGACGTATATTTATATAGGATAAAGAGTTCTGCTCTCAATCTTCGATCTCTATTAGTAAAGTATTACCTTCACCTATATTATCTAACTACTCGGTTAAATTGGGATAATATCATGTTTCCAATTATTAGAGAGATATAGGTCAACATAAGCACTTTTTCTCTCCTGTTACCGATATGGGTTGAAAGTGCGCTTTCTAAACTCTTTGTTTTCCGTTCTAATAAATTTCAAAAACATTCAGGAAAATAATCATAAATGGTACTGCCTCATAGATCATCTGATAACGCGTGGTATATAATACTGAGTTTCTACATTGTATCAGTTTGATGTTTTCTTTAAATTCTAGAGATACCGTCACTGAGTCCATGAGTTTGTTCCTCAAGCTCTGAGTTACTATTGCTAATCAATATTTTTAGTGTAATGTTGTCACACCATACCCGCAATTATATTTATGAAGGTAAGGGTGCGGTTTTCTTTATAGTCCCGGTATCTGAATGATCGGGCGCGAGACCTCTTACACATAATTAGCTTAAACCCCGATTGTTTAGACTAATGACTCTTCTCGAAAACACAGAGCAGACACATGAGAAATAAACTCTTATAAATAGACAACTAGACATAGAGATTCGCCATATATCGCTACCGGATTAGAATGAATCGTATAGTCTTGATCTCATAACAGCCAAAAACACAAAACAATCAACAGCGTATCAAGATCGCGGTGAGACCATCTATCTTCAAACTGGTAATGGGTAGAAAAATATATAAAAGTTAATCGTAAGAGAGCGATCCGTACAGATTGGGAGCTATAAACGAGTGTCACATTAGATAATTCTTACTAGAAGTTTCCACTTATCACAAGAGCGTAACTACCGCGATCTATAATCGGTCAGAGATCGTAGACACGAGAATTACGCTCAACCCGCGAATTGAAAATATCCTTGGAAATTTCTTTTTCATAATGTTCTTCAACGCAGGCGTAATGACGGGGGAAGAGTCAACAGCTCACTTCCACGTCGAAAAATTTAAAATATTCTACTAGAATACTTATACAATGATCGCTGAGCCAATAGTTGAACGTTAACAAGCCGAATATAATTTTATGTGCTACACTAGTGTATCTCGAGAGTTGCGAGAGGAGTGAAATGGTAGCGCGTTGTAGTAAATAGTAATTGCTCGGTGATGGATGTTATTGAGTGTGATGCATGTAAGAGGCAACGGATAATAGTTCCATGAGGGTATCATGAGGTGCGCGACTCTACTTAGATAGATCGCGCCGCCTCAGAGCCGTATAATTCCCTGTAGCAGGATAGTAATATCTCGAGCCTCGTTCGTCGCGAAAGTGCAGCGCTATGCGTGCTTCTAGAACCGAATTATCAGGAATGCGCCCGCATCACATCGATCAGATGCGCTGCTCGTTCTCAGTTTTGCACGCTTATAATTGGTCTTCGCGCGAAGTGCTCACGCATGTCACCATTAGTCTGAAGGTCCGATTACACCCTTGACAGCTAGTTATTTCAAATCGAGTTAACTTGTAGCGTAGAAGAGGCATTACAAGAGATCGAAACTTGAGTAAGTCACTGTTTTCTTTTATATTAGCTCTAGTTGATTTCACACTGTTCATAGCTTTCTTGTAGGGTAATTAATAATAGTCTATTTTGAGATTTACAGAGAGCCTAATATATTTATCAATAAAGGCGAGTTCATTTTCACAACATGCATACGGTTTCCATCTCAACGAAATTTAAAACAAAAACTCCTCTCCAACCAAGGATCTATGATATCTTGATCTATGATACTCCTTGAGAATCCATGATTTATTGTTAAATTATGAATATGGCAGGGTCATTATTTTTCATGAACTTACAAAGATTTAGTCAGCGTATATTATACCCTACACACATTGCGCCACGAAATATCAATTATGCTCTACTATTTCGAACGAACACGGCTACAAAATAATCCAGGAATAGATAATGCCTACGGCCTTAGAAGCCATACTGGATTATTACTAGCCGGTGCGTTTCAGTACGCACCACTGTTTAGATCCATGGAGATAGTAGTATTTGTTTGAGAATGTGAACGTTTATCGTTCCTTATTTCCGAAGAGCCTTCGTATTAAACTGATCTAAATGGACTACTAAGAGGTTCATTATGACGATGAACTATTTTGATTCATATTGTTAACATTTCGATATCGATATCTCAAAGTGATAATATCTGATGTGAAAAATACAAAACTAAAAAGAATGAATTAATTACTTCACAAACTGACTAAGACTCGTAATATATGCTCTGAACGTAAAATATATTCGTTTAGCAGGCTATTAATAAAGCTGATCACTCTATAGACATTTTGATGTATGATATTATTCAGGGAATAATAAAAAACTATCACTACGAGACAAGCGAGCATATGGCCTGATCATAAAAATAGCCGTGGTGTTCTTGTTTAAATATCACGCGCGGTGCTAATAACGAAGTAGTTCGCATTCAAGCATGAATGAAATAAGTGAGTTTGTTCATTCACGCGCGACGTGCCACTCTAAATTATAAAGATGATCTAATCACTTTAATTGCAAAGACGTATGATAGATAGTAACTATTATGCTAGAGAAAACACACAATATAAGGTTAATTTTTACTTTAATGTACCCAAACTAATGAAATAAATCTAAAAACTTATTTCTGTCAACAGACAGAAGTCGCATACATAAAAAATCAACACAGGAAAGTACGTGAACAGGGTAAATTGAACGTAAAATTAATCACAACATTGGTAATAATAATAAACAATAAAAAATACTTTGATTAAAAATATAACTTATCAAAAACAACATTTATCTACAAATAATATATAAAGTTTCCCCTAATTAACAATTTGTAAACCATCAATTCCATCTGATCTTCAACAGTATATGAGCCGAATCCAGAACGCGACGAGTATAGTATACAGCTAGTACGCTAGCAAATAGACAAATCCCTATATATCACATCACTTACAGGAAATGTAATATACAGCTGTTCTAACCTAAAGGAAAATATATTAAAAGCACGTGGTACTATTTGTCTTTATACGAGTGAAATTCAGAGGAGATTTTTTGTGAATAACGCTTGTCCGAACAATGAAAATCGTCAAACTTTTCTCAGGAAGAGGATGCACAAAACGTCCTTTAAAGTCGTACCCTTATCTAATCATCGCCGAGTAAAAATGCGTAACTTACAGAATAAGCTCGCACTCTCGCGTACAGACTGCAGCAACAAACTCAAATAATTTGCCATTACCCCTCTCTTTTTTCTTTTCGTTCTCTAAGCAAATTCGAGATGGTTCCTACACTCACATCACCGAGAACACGGAAGATGAACGCGTCATTCCTAACATGTAGGCGACGAGAAATCCTGCCGCTTTTATTTTACGATTGTCTAAACGACTTATATACAAAGTTGAGAATCTTCATTTGTAGCGCATACAAAAATGTGTTCGTTATCGCATTATTCATAAGATGCCGTTAATGCCGCGACCATTTGAATTGCGAGTTCCAGTCGTATGATACGTACGAAAATTCTAACCTACTGAGAGGAATATTCTATTATAAATGTAACTAGTGCATGATATCGATGAAGTTTTTTCTACGAGATTATAACATTCTACCGAGGTTAATATGAAGCCCATATCTTCTATATTTTCGAGAAACATCATATAATTTATTTTCTGATTTCTAACTAATTCTTCGGTCTTATATTATCAAAAACTATCCATAAATCATTCACGATACAGAGAGGTAACGGCCAAGATCAATAAGAGACGGAGAAAAGTATGATCCACAACGTATACATAAAATTACCCTAAACATTTCATATTTATATTTGATTAGATTGAGCAAAAAAAAAAAAATAAGGTCTTTAATTTTTTTGGAATACTCAAAAGTATGCGAGCTCTCAAATGAGAAAATTATAAATCCTCAACGTCCATGATAATAAGTCTATTTCAAGTTACTTCAGAGCTTTTCACTCTGAGAGAAGTAATACGATTAATGCGAGTTAAATCTCACAATAGTATCTATCTCTTATAAACATAGTTTCATTCGCTCCCTAAATTTCATCCACCTGATACCAATGGGAGAACGTTTAAATACTCTCCACCAGCCGCCGCGAACCTATAATGCCATGTCACATAACCTCTCCACGCTACTTATATCGACCGTTTTTTGAGTCTATCATTTGTATTCATATAATTGTGAGTGGAAGTTTATAAATTCAAACAGCCGGAAGAGATGCATCACATATTCTCTGAGATATTATCAATTTTTCAGAACATCGAATAAGAGATTGATAATAAAATTAAATATCGCATTTCCTCTTATTTTAGTTACCTTTCTTGTATTAATAAATAATCTTTTCACACTCGAAAATTATTTTACTTTCCTCCAAACCAGACATAATGGATGTTCGATGAATAGAAGGATGCGTCGTCAATTTATAGGCGGGTAATCGAACATGTAGGTTTTTCCAAGAAACTATGGTCAATATACGTTAAACAAAACTTAATGAATTATGAAAGACTAAATTGGACAATTATGGGTATTTCAAATCCTTATATATGTCTCTAAACGATAAATTCAATCACAACAATAAAATTACCGCACAAGCGTGTCAAATCGGTAATAATCCCCAGTAAATGGAGTCGGCGGCCGAGTGGGATTATATATTTCGCAGCTAAGTACGAATCCTTTCACAATTAATCTAAATGTGCACATAGTCAATATAAATTCTTTATTCTTATACAACTCAACGGTCTACGAAACGCGAGAAGAGTATTTAGCGAGTAAACAGAACGACGAAATGCCTTTGGAAATTTCGCCTTTTTAGACCATTGGTCCAGTTGGGTAAGCTGGGAACAATCCTTCTATCGTCGAAAAATTTATAAAACGATTCTACTTCGTTTCAAATGCCGGCTCTTTAAGCAAGCGAATTAGTTATCAACGTCGATGATTGCCGGATTATTGAAAGCTGTCTTAACAAAGTAGTGAGCATAGAACATATTGCTTATTAATACATTCACCGACTATGAATGTATCCAGATACTTACGGAACGAGATTAAATCATTCTATGCTACAGGTAGCACTAAACCGTGGATGTCAATCCGATGCAACAGCTCGTTTGAATTCTTTCTCTTTATTTTTCTTTATGTCCGAATTAGTTCGATTTGTGTCTGTTTTTTTCGTAGTTGTTCTCTCTAGTCTATTATACATACTCAAGAGTAATTACCAGAATCCGTCTAATACACCGTCCATTTTATCTTATCATAGAGCACTTTTAGAACTTACCGTCTGTTCTTCTCTCGAGGACACTCCATCGTCGGAGAGAGCCATCAACAACTGTTGGCAAATACATAAGTGTGTTCATTATACTGAACCAGCGAAAAGTAAATATATGCTAACTTCATACACGAATGTTTTTCACCCATTGCATACGCTAAGCAATTATCATTTACACTGACTAACAAGGTAGAATAATATAATGATGAGCAAACGAAAAACCTTATGCACCACAGCTTCGCGTCATGACAACATCAAACTGTCGTTCATTAACACCTCTACAAAGTCCACAGTCTCAAGATCGAGTGAAGGATTAATGGGATATAAAATATTTTTCGAGCATCGATAACGGTTCAAAATCACTCGACATCGAGAGCTGTGAAAGTACAAAACCACTCGTTTAGTAGTTTATATATGAAGGTTTCATTATCAGATACGCACTTTATTGTCACCCTATTCGAAACGTCTAGGCGCATCATAATACATGATCATAATAGGTTACAGGGTTACAGTATATATATACAGCACTGACATGCTGTAATACTGCTATGGCGCTAGGATATAACTCAAAAACTAATGTATATACTTATATATAGGCCTTGGCTTCTTGCAGTACTAACTGTCCATAGAGAGCGATATGTGAAAGGCTCGGATCCTTCTTTTTTCCGAAAACGTTAAAAACTTATCCAGGTCGAGAAAGTTTCCATCGATGTTACTATTGAAGTAAATCTGGAGCTTCAAAACTTATTTATTCATCGGTTCCTTGATTTAAATGGCTGGAATTAGAGACATAATCAAATAACAAGGGTTAATTTTACATATAGGGTCTTCCATTTATTAAATATAGAACACATGTTCGAAATTAAAAATATCGTAAATTTTCTGCTTCGTTTAGAGTCGCGTATAGAGGTATCCTATGAGACATATTGTTGAGGAAAAAATGAACACTAATATCCACGCGCGCGAGCAGGATTTAAAAGAAGGCCGTTGATGTTCTTTCCGATATCAGCGCTTTGCAATTGAATTAGTTTGAGGCAGCGGGAATAAGTGAGTTCTCACGCGCAACGGGCCACTATTTTTATAGATAAATTTTGAAGACGTTGTAAAATTTTGAAAAAATAATTGGTTTATTAATTTATGTGCACAAATAAAATATATTTAAAATGAAATAGAGATTCCTATTTGCTTCAAGTTCAAAAAAATCCCGTTTATAATGAAAAATATTTTGTAGGGGCTACTAAGATAAATAAAAAAATTTAACATTTTTAAATATAAACTTTTGAAAGAGTTGTTGGAAAAGCAAGAATTCGTTAGTTCTTTTATAAAGAAAATAAATTAATATTTCTTTTTAAGGCGAGTGAAAGAAAACACGTAATACGCTATATTTTTTACTTATAAAATAAATTATTTAATTTAATATCTTACAAATTATTATTATGATGATGATGACGATGATGATGATGATGTAGATTTTGTTTCACCTCTTTCTCGTATTCGTAATGACTTCCTGCGACAAATGTTCGCTGCGCGGGATTTTTCTTTATCCTCGGAGTAATTAGGCGTTCTAAGTGAAACACCTTCAAAGCCGCGGTATTTGTTTACGTGAAATTCGAGAATTTGGAAAAGGCTTTCAAAAAATGAAATATCGTTAAATTTTTCTAGGTTGAGAATGACAAACGTTTTTAATGTCGTCTCATTACTATTCCTGAGAAGATGCTCGAAAAGCTCCTCCCGTCGCTGACAACAATAAAAAAATTCCTCCCACTCTTCTTTTCGTTCTTCAATTGATGGTTCATTCACTCGAGAAACGGAGGAGGAGGCGCCTTTGTTATCCTCTGGGCGCACGAGAAATCTGTGCTTTTTTACGATTTCTAACGAATCTTCAGACATGGGTCTTTTTCGTTTCAAAGTTCTATGCATTTTACTAGATGCCGTTTTAATCCGCCAGTTGATGAGACGTTTTCCGTTGGTACCCGTCAAATTTATTATCAAGTCTTCTAAGTTAGTGCATTTGAGTAAATCTCGACATAACGTGTCGGGTAATATAAACCCATTTTCTATCGAAAATTTGTATTTTCTTCTATTTTTCAAATTATCTTTATCCAAAAAACTATCAAAATTCAGCTCGAGGCGTGCGAGCAAAGGGGAAAGGTACACAAGGTTACAAATATCCCTAGCATCGACATTTCCCGGGTGCAAAAAAAACTTTATTTTTTGTACCCATTTGGTTCTGAATAAAATATCACACGAGCAATTATAATGATCTATTTCGAGTTCTCGCAGCTTCTTAAATTTAAACCTATCAAAGTCATCCCAAAGTTTTCTATCTCTTAGTAAAATATTTCTTCCCCTAATTTCTAACTTGGTTAAATTGGGAAATGTTTCAATAATTAGGGGATAGTCCATGTCAATAATTTTATTCTTATTTAAGTTTTTCAGAATAATTTTTAACTCGTGGACGTTTTTAAATTCAAAACATTCAGGAAAAAACTCTAAATTTTGCTCAAATATTTCGTTAAAATCGTTAATATCGTTGATTCTTAATTCGAGATATCCGTTATTGTCCTGTATTTTCCTGCTTAATTTTTCTCTACAATTTTTTATGTTCCAAGACCACATTATATTTTTATGAAGGAAGGTGCGGTTTTCTTTATAGTCGTATATGAATGATGGGGGCTTTTCAACGAAACGAGTTAAATACGTTAAAACAAACTGAATGAATTTAAAAGACAAACTAGACAATATAGGAATCTCGATAACATCTATATCTTGATCCATAAATTCACAAAACAAAACATCAAACGTGTCAAAGTCGGTAATTATTTCAAATGGTGGTGGTGGTGGTACATAATCAGAGGTGCGATCCTTCAAGGATTTAAACGTCCATTCGATAATTCTTCTATTTTCCACTTCAACGGCTACAACGAGAGTTTTTGGTAAAACAAACGATGAAATATCCTTGGGAAATTTCTTTTTCAATTTCTTCAACGAGGGGTAAGCGGGAAACAAGCCTTCCATCGTCGAAAAATTTAAAATTATTTCTACCGTCGTTTCAATCCCGGCCTTATTAAGCAAGCGAATTATGTATTCTACGTCGATGATTGCGGGATTATGGTAGCCGTTTAAATATATGCGGATTTTGTTTATTGGATGATGTAAGGGCAATAATAGTTTACGCACGGTATCATAGTGCGCGATATATTGATAATCCGTAACTATTTCCTGTAGCAGGAGTAGTTTCGATCGTTCGTCTAGCGCTTTTTTAAAACCGAATATCAGGAATCCATCTCCGTCAATTTCTCTCTCATTTTTGCAACTTTTTTTTCCGCAACTATGGTCATTATCATCGTTGAAAGTATTACATCGACATTTTATTTCAAAGTCGATTATTTATAATATTGTTAGAGTGATTTATGGTTGTTTTTTATTTAATATAAATTATTATTGTTGCTGGGAATATAAATTATATCAATTTTGTTGGTTTTTATTAATATTTTTCTTGATTATATTCTTTATGTTCTTAGTACAGTTCTTTTTATGTATATGTGTACTTGTCTGGAGATTTCGCGATTGTGCGTTTATCCAAAAATGTTTCCAATCTTTCTATACCGTAGCGTTATAATGCTATCTGTCAGAATATAAATTGTATGTGTTGGTTAGGTTTTTCGGTATTTTTTTTTTTCTTTGTTTTTTGTGGAGTGGGGTTATAGGCTGGTGATGGTGGTATGGGCTCATTTCATTGTTAAGGGCATATGGTGCGTTGTTGTGGGTTGAAGCGTACCAGCTACATTCCATGGAGTTGATTTGCTTTGATCTGTGAGGAGGGGCATTATGGTGTCCTCAATGAGTTGGCATAGATATTTTGGTAATTATGAGCATGGGAGCCCACAGTGTTTCATATATATCCTTTCAAATGTTTATTTATATTATATATTTATAGTTTAACTCATATTTATCTTTACAAAATATAAATTATAATATGTATTCACTCTTATAGCGCTTTAATGTTCTCTTGCTTATTTATATCAGGCAAAGAATTTATGATATAGATATATATACTAGTAAGTGAGGAGTTTATTAGAAAATATATATCTCTGCTTTTCATAACACATTACTATGATTAAATGTATATAATTATATATTATAGTATATATATATATTATATTATATATATTTGTTTGTGACTGATTGTATTCTAATCTCATCTCTTGATAGAGTTTATTATTGGGATTCTTTTTTTTTCGGAGATTTATGGTGTCTAAATTTTTTATATTTATATTGTAATGCATATATTGTGGTTAATTTCATCAAAGGATCACAAAAGGCGCGAATTAGGACTCTTTGGTTTTGCTAAGTTTAATAATCTTTTGAACTGTCTCTTGGGACAATGACATTTACAATCAATATCATTATTAACAATTTACTGCTTAATAAGTATTTTGGTATATTTCTTCTAGTACATCATGAAAAAAGTTAAGTTGCTTAATAGCGGCATCCTTTTAGCTTTCGTTCGTACTCTATGTATTCTAATCAATTGAGAGTACAGCCTCTGATAACTTCTCGTCGCAGCCCTTTTGTGCTTCATATATCTCCGTCTTATGGTTATATAATTTTTGTTAACTGCGCGGTTTATTTTTTATATTTTTATATTATATTTGATATTTGCTCTATTTCAGTATATTGATGATTATTTTGTCAGTTAGCTATGTATCTTTAAAGTGGTTAGCGCGCTAAGTCTGAGGCCTTGTCTCAAGATTGAAAAATATTTGCATAATTCTATTTGGTTATGGGTTAAAGATAAAAGAAATAATACATGGCTTGATAATGAATTGGATCGATTTAGGGTAGAAATAATATTTGGGTATATATTGGGCAGTATTATGATTTGTATATTATGGTGAGGTGGTGTTTTGTATCCTAAGTCACTAGAAAAGAGAAGATCGGGAAGAGTATACATAGATTCTTCAGGGTGGATTAGATGGAATTATGGAT